>CAXKVI010000233.1:17500-75419 GCA_964058755.1 Campiglossa producta
ATTCTTTTATTCTAATTTGCTTAATTTTATTCTATTTCTTTGTATTTTATTTTATTTATTTTTTATGAAATTTTTTATTGTATGAAACTTTATTTTATTTATATTTAAACCCTTCAAAACACAAGCGGCATTAGTCCACCTTTTCTCGAATTTAGGTAGGTATTATATAGAACACATTTTCTCCTGCATAGTGTCATTCCTAACTCAAAAAAAAAAACGAAAACTAGACATATGCCACTTGTGCTTTAAACGGTTCATTTGGATGGAAATGTCAGACGTCTGGTTGTGCATTTTAGAATCTATAACATAAATGAAGACATGCATGGATGAAGGGGGTATGTCGCATTATCACTCAATTTCTGTTTTTGGCATTGGTGAATAGTGTTTATGCAGATCTATATTTCTGTCTTATCAGAATCTGCCTATCGTGAAAATTGTAGAAGATAATTCATGGATGAAGGGGGTATGTACACAACTTTGCAATATGAATTGTGGAAGAAGGGGGTATGTTCCGATTTTTTCATATAAAACACTAAATATAAACTTATACTTTTTATTGCATATTATGCAACGTCTTTTATGGCTTTGCATAATTTTTTTGTCAGTTTTCCATAAAGACACTCAAAATGCGACATACCCCCTTCATCCAGGCATGTCTTCAAATATGTTCAACTGTGACATAAGTACCTATACATACTTTCAATGCATCTATATAATATGAGTGCCAGCGGCTTATTTGTTTGTCTGTTCGTTGGTCTACTCGCACCATATCAGTTACAAGTAGGTATTTGTAAGGCTATTTGATAGGTCAAAATCCGAATAAACGCTTACTCACAAATTGACACATCTACACATACATACATACATGTGTACGTAAGTAATTTGGTGGCCCTTTTCAGCCTACAACGTAATGCCCTTTAGCAAATATACACAGCCCTCCATCAGAGTGCCTATCATACACACATACATACACTCATTTCAACAAATTTGAATAAATTCCACCCATCTCTATTCATTAGCTGACTGCTCAAACGCCTCCAACACTTTACGACCCTCCAATCTCCTACTTTTCCTGGCTGTGTTGCTTCCGCTTGACAAATAATTCTATATATTTGTATTTTAATTGCAAATTTGCGTTGCTCTAACATGGTTTCAGTGACTTACAGGAATAGCTACCGTAACACCAAATGGGAAAAATCAAGCTTTTGCTTAGTCTAGAAATAGCTACTTCATGTTTATAAATAAAAAGTAGAGCAACCAGCGGTAGGCAAACAAAAATGGGGAGCAAAACAAACTTGTTATTTGGCATAATTTGTACTTGGCATTTTCAAGGTGGCAAACGCGACATTTATAACAACAACAACAACACTAGAAATATTGTCGACATAATAGAAGCCACCAACTATTGCCGGCGACAAGGTTATGACCATGTACAAGCGAAAGAACAAGAAGAAAAGCAAGCCTACAACAAGCATACTTATATACATACATAAATGAAATATATATTTATATATTTACTTATATGTATATAAGTTTATCTGTCGCTTTTATCAAGAAGAACAAGAAAATTGATGTTGCTGCCATTAAAGGATAACAAATTTAGTTAAGACTGGATAAGAGATTTAACAAATGTTCATATGTGTCTCTACCCACAAACTAGGTAATAGGTTTGCCTTTATACCTCTAATTTGACTATCCGTGTTTAAGATAATAGCTAGAACAAGTAAGGAAATCTAAGTTCGAGTAAACCGAACATTAAATACCCAGCGGTAATTTTCATAAGATTTTCGAAATATTTCATTTCAGAAGTTGGCGTGGTTGGGAAGCGATTTCGTCCAAGTACATCAGTATACTCCCTATTATGCTAGTATACCTTGTACCAATTTCATCGTTCTACCGTAATCAGTTTAAAAGTTATGACCCATGAAATTTTCAAATATGCCTCCCTGAAAAGTGGGCGGTGCCACGCCTACTTTTAAAAGTTTATCAAAAAATCATAATAGAATGTCTAGGGAGTTCATCCTACCAAACTATATCATTTTTGCCATTTCCGTTACCGAATTATATCAATTTAGGTCATTTTCGAAGCTTTCGATGCGCGGGGTTGGAAAGCGATTTAATCCAATTTCATCAGGTATACTCTCAACGATACTAGTATGCTTTGTGCCAAATTTCATCGTTCTACCCTAACCAGTTTAAAAGTTACGAATTTTCAAAAATGCCTTCCTGAAAAGTGCCACGCCCACTTTGAAAAATTTATCAAAAAATCATTATATAATGACCAGGGGGTTCACCTAAAAAATTATATCATTTTAGCCATTTCAGCTACCGAAATATGTCAATTTATGTAATTTTCGATATCGAAAAAGGGGGCGTGGTTATCATCCGATTTCGCCCATTTTCAATAGCAACCTACCTTGGCCAGAAAGTAACCTGTATACAAAATTTCCCTACAATATGGGTATCAAACGAAAGGCGAAGGCCCCAAGTTTCATTTGGACATTGATATATTTCGATAAATTTATCGACAGCTGAGTTATAGGTCAAAATGTTGTTACCCGAAAACCTCAAACTTCCCTACAATAAGGATATCAAACGAAAGGGGAAGGAACCAGGATTCATTTGGACCCCGATATATTTCGATAAATTTATCGATAACTGAGCTATCGGTTAAAATGTGATTGCCCAAAAACCCTGAAATTTCTCTACAATATGGGTATCAAACGAAAGAGGAAGGCCCGAGGTTTCATTTGGACTTTCTTATATTTCGATAAATTTATCGATAACTGAGCTATCGGTTAAAATGAGGTTGGCGAAATACCTTATCAACGGGGTACATTTGCTAATAATATGGGTATAAAACGATAGGGAAAGGCCCTTCTTTCCATTTCGCCTTTGGTATATTTCGATAAGGGTATCGATAACTTTGTTATGTGACGTAGTCCAAAGAATATTATACATATATTTGGAACACGTACGTAGGTGAGTATTAAAAAAAGAAAAACAATTGTCTCAAATACACGCTTTCATTGCACTTTAACTAAAAAGTAAAAAATAAATGTACACGATAACTTGAGTAATAAATATAGTTTAAAAAAACTAAAACTCACGCTTTTAAAGAATATTGAACTAAAAAGTTGAAAATAATTAAAAAGCGTGTACTAATTATTGTGGTAAAAGCGTAGTCCGCTTTGTGCCATAATTTCCTTATATCGAGCGCCCGACGGGGCTCCCCATAATACTAGTTTTTAAATAAGGCTTTTATTAGGTGCACTTGTATGTAACTCTACTTCAGTCTAAGCGTTAGTGGCCTATGACTGTCCCAAAAACCTTGAAATATGCCTACAACATAGTATCAAACGATAGGAGAAGGCCACAAGTTTCATTTGGCTGCCAAAAAACATTGAAAATTTCCTACAATATGGGTATCAACCCAAAGGGGAGTTTCGTTTGGACTTTGATATATGTTATCGCTCATATCTATAAATTTATCGCTCATAATATTGTTGCCCAAAAACCTTGCAATTGATATCATACGAAAGGGCAGGTATGTAGGTTTCGTTTAACTGCGGTATATTTCGATATATATGTATATCGATAACTGAGTTGCCAAATTATAATGAAATTTGCCTATAATATGTGTATCAAACGAAAGGGGTGGTCCAGAGGTTTCGTTTGGACTGCGGTTTATTTCGATATATAAAAGTAAAAATTGAATATAGTTTAAAAAACTAAAACACCCACTTTTAAAGAATATTGCACTAAAAAGTAAAAAATAATTTAAATAAAAAACTAGTTGTATTGTGAAAAAAGCGTCGGGCGATCGATTTACGAAAATTATGGCACAAGCGGATCACGCTTTTACCACAATAATTAGTACACGTTTTTTAATTATTTTCAACTTTTTAGTTCAATACTCTTTAAAAGCGTGAGTTTTAGTTTTTTTAAACTATATTTATTACTCAAGTTATCGTGTACACGGACAGACGGACGGACATGCCTTAATTAACTTTTTATCTATCTCGATTATTTTGTGCCGTTACATAGTACCGTTATGTGAACAAAATTATAATACCCTTGTACTAGTACTAGTACGCTGGGTATAAAAATAGGATTAGAGGGCAGCCTTATTTTCTTTAAACTCATTTTATTTAAAGCTCTTTGGCAAAACTTGGTGGCAACCATCATAAGTGGCAACATTTGAGTAGGAGCGCTTAAAATGTAGCTTTTGCCTAGATTCAAAAGTGAATTCAAATGTATCCGGAGGTCGGTCGAGGGAATAAATATAACAGGAAAAGTTGGCAACCGTGCATATACTAAATGTTTTCTTGTAGGAATGCAACGTAAAATACCTGTCGTTTCATATCCATATTGGCATTTCACTTTTCATTTAAAAAAAAATGGAGATGGGTGGTAACTTAAAATATAAAATATTAACTACAGTAGCTGGGTGACCGAGCGTGCTCGGTATTTCTCGAAGTTATCACCAAATCTTACCTACAGTATAAGCTTTCCAAAAGAGATTTCCAAAAAACCCAAAAAGGTTGCTGCCACGTAACGCACCGCAAGTGGCAATACCCAGGTGGAAAAAATATAATGAATCATACTAACCCTGTAAAAAAATTTCATCTAAATGGGTCAATATGCAACCGAAATAGTGATCGAGGTAAGAAAGAATAAATAAAATGCGGTTAGGTGGCAACTCTAGGCTTCAACCTTGCTTAAATATGTCATCGTTAGAATACGGCGAAAATACCTTTCATGTGATACCCATGTTGGCATATCTTGCTCAATATTTTTTGGTGGCGCACGGCTCGACCTACATATTTTAAAAATGCGTTTAAAATTAGGAAATATGAGATCGACTTTAAACCAGTTTCCTTGTGATCAAGGGACTTGAGACATAGCACATACATAGTTCAGGACACGATGACAGTACAATTTGTAAAAATCAATTTCCGGAAGGAGGCGCGCTGACCGAAACAGTTGAAAATAGACGAAAACTGAAAAAGCGGGGGTTGCTGCGATCGCTTTTGAGTAACTTCCCGGTAAGAAAGATGCAGTATGATCAGGTACTACCCTTAATTGCAAACCAACATTATTATTTGTTAAATACAAATAAACTTTTAGACTTGGTATTAAAAGGTCTCGTTATCGATTTATTGTCTTATTTATATTTTTTTAAAGTCAAACAATTGGTGGCTTTGTTATTTTACTTTGCAAGATGTTCAAATATTTTTTTTCAAAATAATGGTAGCAGAAAAATTTGGTTCAAATAAAACTGCTTAGAATCCCTTTTATTTTAGCTAGATACTTTGCATATAACTTTTAAAGGTGAGGCATTAGTTTGGATTTTGTACGAAAATATTGATCTTCCTTGACTACATAAGGAAAAACCCAGTGCGATCGACCAAATATTAAAACAAGTAAAAGCCAACCAAAAATTATACCTCATACATGCTACCTTTTCTGCTTTGGATAGACAAAAAAGTAGTGTGCTACACCTTCTAACTATAATAAAATGAAAGTTTGGAATACTTTCTATCGATTCCTGAAAAAAACTTTTGCCCGTATTTTCCTCTCCTTTACATAAACTTCATTTTATCACATAAGGTCAATTCAAATTTTCCTTAAAGTGACATACGTTACGTATGCGTAAAATTTTTTTTTCGCTAACGAATGTATGTACAGTAGTGTCCGACCGAATATTCGGCCAATTTTGGTTTCGGCCTATTCGTCCAGTATTTTTTATTCGGCTTCGGACTTCGGCTGATTTTTTATAACAGAAAATCGTAACTTCCAGGAATATTTTTTTGTTATTAAAAAAAAAAAATGTTCAAAGTTGTCGTAACTCTTATGATCCCAGTAATAATGAAGAATCTTTGGATGAGTCAACTATATCGGATCCCAGTGACCTCTGGGCATCCCATGATAAATCTACAAAAAATTGCGCACGCAAAACAAAAACTAATACAACTCTACACAGATAGACGGTCAAATCTCCTGGGGAAAATTCTTTTTCCGGCGTACAACATTGAACTTTATTTTCATTGTTAAAATTGTTAATAGACTGATTTTTTTATTTTTGTGTACAACTATGCATAGGGGTATTCTCTCTAAATTTTTTTTCATAAAAAACACAGAAAATTTACACACTATTGTCAAAATTGGAAAATTTTCTTTCAAAATTTTTTTCATGAAACATCAAAATGCGTGTGTTTTTTGTTCTTGCATTTTGCAATTTTTACAATATTGTGTTAAATTCTTATGTTTTTCATGGAAAAAATTTAGAGGGAATACCCTTATGTATTTTTGTAAGGTGTTTTGTTTATTCAAGAAACAAAAATGGTATTCGGCTTCGGCTTCGAATATAAGATTATGCCGAATATTCGGCTACGGTTTCGGCTTCGGCCTAGAATTCAGGTTTCGGTCGGACACTAATGTATAGGCGTAGAGGAGCAAATAACTGATGCTACCGGTAGTATTGTATTGAAATGCCTCGAAAGGAAGCTGAGGAAACAAATTATTATGATTAGGGAATGTACATGTTTGTATTTTTTAGGAAAAGTCATAGGATTTCTACCAATACAGATGTTATTAACAGACTGCTAGCAAGTGCTGACCAACAAAAGGTATATACAATTGGATCCTGTTGTCAGTAAAACCCGCTTAAGTGCCCCGAGCAAAATGTTCATTCGTGTACTTAAGCGGAGATATGAAAAGTGAGATGTAGATACATGAGCGCATATATATATATTAGACTGCGTCAAATAAAAAAGTCGTTTATTTACAACAATTATATTGATTTAATTTTTCAGAAAAGTGAAAAAAAATACTGTAAAAATTACAGATCTTAATATTAAATTCTAGAGGCCTGCAACGGCTAGTCTAGATGTTTATCACCGCTATTCTAGATTTTACGGACTTTACCTCATATTTGGTATAAGAAACTATATATATATATTTTTGTAGAAAATTGAACAATTTCTTTTGAGAATCGGTATCTATCTTTTCTTACATAGATATTGGCTTTTTTGACAGTTTTTGAAAGAAAAAATGGAATATGGAAAAACATGCTAATTTTTTAGGCTAGAATACTAGAAAACGGCTAGTCTGAGAAAATTTTAGTTTATGCAGCTTTTTTATGGTATTCGATTACCTACAAAAATATGGGGGGTTCATCGATTTCAATAATTTTTGGTACAGTCTAGTACAGTCGGAAGCCTCGTTTTCTCTTGACTCTAACCTACTAAACTCATTTTTTGTTTCATCCAGCTCCCCTGCTATCCATAGTCCTCTACCCTTAAATTCCTTGTCCATATTATCATTCTTACCTAAGTTTCAATTCGTGTCGTTTGGGGAACTCGAAGTGGCTAAATGTGTTTTTAGTATCAAATCAAACGCAATATATTAAGCTGTATCACTCATCTTATAAGCCACTGTTTCCTTACTTCGATTTTTCCTGCCGCGTGGAAAGAAGCAATTGTTATCCTGCTCCATAAGAAGCCTGGGCCTTCTGAGCCCTCTGATTTCAGACCCACAAGCATACTGACTGACCTGTCTAAAGTATATGAGATACTTATGGCGAATCAAATTACAGCTTTTATTGAGAAAAATAATCCCTTCAGTCCATTTCAATCGGGTTTTACATAAGCTCACTCTTGCTCTACTGCTGTAACGAAAGTACTCGATGATATCCGCCAGGAGTTTGGCCAGTTTCATTTGACTCTTTTGTGTCTTTTGGATTTTTCCAAAGCATTTGACTCTGTCAACCATGGCCTTCTCTGTGAGAAGTTGTACAAATGTTTCGGTTTTGATGAAAACGCAGTTAAGCTGGTAGTGAGCTATCTTACCAACCGAACTCAAAAGGTTAAAGCCGGTAACAGTCTTTCTGAAGTGGTGTATAACAGGTCTGGAGTACCGCAGGGCTCTGTCTTGGGTCCCCTGCTCTTCAGTATTTTTATAAATGACACTTTTAATGTCTGCTCTCATGTTCGACGGCACGCGTACGCTGGCGATGTACAATTATACATCTCTAGCCATATTAGTATGGTTCAGGATTTAACAGATAAGTTTAACCAGGACTTATACTCGATTATGGAGTGGTCTAGGTCAAATTTTCTGCAACTTAATGCTCAATCAAATCATATGTTCTCCCAATATATAAAGATAAAATCCAGATTTCAAACATCCCACACCTTTACATTGGACCTACTCGACTTTAGCTAGTTGAAAAGTAAGAAATCTAGGCTTTGTTATTAAATCTAAGTTGTTCTGCGAGGACCACGCCAATTAAGTTGTGGGAAAAATTTATTACACATTGCGATGCCTTAGAGTGTCATCAATTTTCGTACCGTCTGATACAAAGAAAAAGCTTATTCAGAGTCTTATTGTACCCTATATAACCTACTTTTTCGTTTATAGTAGTCTAGATGCCGGTTCCCTTCATAAATTCAGTGTTGCTTTCAACCACGCCAATAGATATGTGCACGGTTTGAAGAAATTCGATCACTTATCTACGTTGAGAAACTCAATACGCGGATGTGACCTAATAAATTTTATCAAAGTTCGTAATTGCATTTTTATGTTTAAATTTCTAGTTTACAAAAACGCTCTTCTTTCAATTACTTAACCTTTTCCAGGCTTTTCTTTATTAACGGAATCAGTCTATGGAACTCCATCCCTCAATCTTTAAGGAACTCATTGAGCGAAAATAATTTTAAAAATCTTATATTTGACTATTTTAGTGATCAAATTGCATAACATGATGTTTAAAAAATTTTTGTCTGCATTCCGGTTTTTACTCAGTCTGGCGTTTAAACTCTAAATAGTTTATATTTATATTTATTTATTTATTTAGCTTGTTTAAAATTGTACTATTTATTTATTCATACATCTTTACTATCTCATATTTTTAATTTTTGCATATGTATGTAGATACAAGTTTTATGTTGATATTGCGCAATAAAAGATTTTAATCTTAATGTGCTAATGTATTAACCTAATATTATTAATAAAAGATTGATAATTACATATGCGCCAAGCTCCATGAAGATATCTTGTTCTTTTTTTAGCTGAAATCAAAGTTTGCATTTTGTTTTTGTTATTTGTTTTATAACTAGGTCAAAGAGAGCTACCCCTAGAGATTCACTGTTTTCAACCATTTTTGAAATATTTAACATATCACATGCGCAAAATTTAAATGATCTGGGATCACTCCTTCTATTTTTTTTTTCCAGACAATTTATGGAGCTTAACCACTGTTTGGCTCCTAAAACAATCTTAAGGAAATCGTTAAAAAGATGGTTATCTCTGCACGGTTTTTAGTAAAAACTTTTTACTTCTTATGTTTAAATATTTGTATGTTAATATGATTTCGTTTCAAACAATCATGAAAATTTTACTTCATTAGTAGATTATTTTATTTTTTTAACTTTATTTCTCTTCTCCCATTCCAGACAGAATTGTGATACCAGAAAAAATCGCCATACGTCTACTCAATTCATCGGAAGTTACCGCCGAACAATTCTACAAGCACATACTCGAACAATATCGCATACTCAATCAGTTACAACAACAGCGACAACAATATCTACAAAAACAACATTTCCATCTACAACAACTTGCAGCTGGTAATAAATTTCAAGAAATCTTTGCTACAGCGACAATAATACAAGCAAATCAAGCAAATGATCAGATGCGTAAAGCGATTACGCCAACAAACGGTACATACCTCTTTGATCCAGCGCGCACCTTAAACGAAAATATTGAACCACGCATACCCATATTAGATACTGCGCAAGCGCCCATACCCGTATTAGCACCCGTATCAGCATTAGCCACATCATCAGCATCAGCGACATCAGCAATGGCAGCCGCAGCGAACAACAACAACAACAATGGGCATAGCAAACGTAAAACGCATCGTAAACACTACAACAATAATAATCATCATAGACATACATCACGCAAAAATCATCGAAAGAACGCTGCCGTCATGGTGGAGAATAGCAATATAGATAACAACAACAACGATTATGAAACTGAACCATTTGTAGTAGAAACGCCGCCAATGAATCCACCAATACTATCTGTGGTGCAAGAGCCCTACACACAACTACCAATACCTTTGGTGCTGAATTCGCGTGAAGACAAACGTCCAATATATTATACGCATAACGATAGAAGGGGTGGTGGAAATAGCGGAAACCGGAAGAGAGCGGGGTATGACACACAAACATATATGAATCCACTACTGACCGGCGAACTTATTTTCGAGAAATAAATTTTTTTGCTTACGAAAAGTCGTAAAGTATTTGATTTTAAAAGAAAAAGCCGTTCGATTGGTAAGAAAAGGATGGGCATGGGAAGGGTGGAGTGGAGTTGCGTGATTTTGATTTGGTTGAATCACGAATCCAAGGATACAATTTATTTACTATTTGAAAACTTCCTCAAGCCAGATACTTTTTTTTGTGATTTGAATATTAAACCAAAACAAAAGTAATTTTTATTTGTGATTTGATTCATGATTCGATACATTTGATTTGTGATTTAATACATTTGATTTTTATTTGTGATTTGATGGAATCGAGCTCCAAATCACAAATCAAGACGCAAATAAAAACCAGCTTTGGTTTGGTAGATCATTTAAAACGCAAATAAAAAGTCTCTTTGATTTGGTCAATGAATCAAATTACAACTACATATGTACATAGTATAAATGATTTGGCCGATGAATCAAATCAGAAATAAGGAGTATCTTTGTTTTGGAAAGCGAATCAAAATGCAAATCAAATTGATTCTTATGTTGAGAGTGGATTTGAAATCAAAAAGAATTCGATATCACGCAACCCTGTTATAGAGAAGTAAACGACAAAAATTTACTTTAAAGTAGTGCAGGGTTAGGTATAACAATAAGTTCACATTAATGATACTACGTAGTACAGTCCGTAATAAAGGGCGTTGTTTCATATTACCGCAAGTGGATTTATATACGAGTATAAAAGGGCGTTTGCATATCAGATATGATGATGAACCTTAACAAATACTGCCAGCATTGCCGCCCCCATAAACTGCACTGCGCATAGTAGAGGCAGCGCTTTACAAAATTGCAAAACAAATAACTATGATAAACCAGAAAACAATAAGCAAATCAATGAGGAAACAAACAAATAGTTCATAAAAATATATATGTAGCAAATTTTTGAATGTGTAGCAACAAATATGATTAGTGTTAGCATAAAAATACAAGAACAAAAAAAAAAAGAAAGTAAAACCAACTAAAAATTGTATTACCTTGAAAAAATTAAAACAAAACAAAAACTTATATATCCGTATACCCAACAACACTTGTAATCGTCTACTATATATTATATATATACTATTTATACTCGTATTGAATGTTTATATATGTATAATCGGAATAAACTTTCCCGCCTATACACCTATTTATATTAACTACCATCCATGGCATTTAGCCCAGTTGGGAGCTGCATCAAAAAGCATACAAAAGTGGGAACAGATTTCTTGGCTGGTATGCCATTTTTCAATCATTTCAGATATTCTTTAGAATTTGCACTAGACTATAAACAGGGTTGCCCCTGGGAAAAGATCTCTTTAGAGCAGGGGTATCCAGGCCTTTCCACTCACTGACCTTTTTGAATCCATTATAGTGAGCTTGGAGGAGCGGGTTCTCATAGCAAATATGTATAATCACTGTTGTTCTGGAACTTCCTATCATGTATGACGGCATTTAGAAGCGTATGCGCCTGTAGTTAGCGCTATTATACTGTACAACAGCCAAAGATTCAATGAGGGTTTCTCATTAGTTTATAAAACTTTAGGGTATGCTGTATCCGAATCTGGAGCCAGTTGTTTTGGTTCGCCCTAGGCTTTCTCTCCAGAAGGTAGTTTGCTCAGAGATCGGTGGTTGTCCAAAAAAAAAAAATATTTTTAAATTTTTTAAGATTTTTTCTTAATTACTTACTATGTATACCCCAATTGTTTGCACTATGAAACATCTGCATGCCGCCAAATATAAAAACCATAAATAAATTATGGTTTCTTCACTCCAGAAAAGTTGTTCATTCATTAAAAATCAAGTAAGGAAAAAGGCTGTATTCGGCTGTGCCGAATGCTTTATACCTTTCATGAGCAAGAGTCACGTTATTTGAAACATGAACAAACTACAAAGGAGTGATGTTCCTACGCTGATAAATAAAGGATATCTAATATCTTTAAACGAGTTAATCTTGTATATTTGTATATTTGTATTTTTGTATATTTGTATATTTGTATATTTGTATGTTCGGACTATCTCGAGAACCGCTTGACCGATTGGGATGAAATTTGGCACAAAGATAGTATGATGGATTCTAAGACTACCCACTTTAGGGTTCCCACTTGGGGTAGTTTACAGGGTTGCCACCTATCCCATTTTTTTTATATAGCCCAAACCCCGTTACAATCGATTGTATGAGGGCTATGTGAAAATTTAGTTTAACATTACTGTTTTTCAACATTGACATTGGACATGGAAAAAGAGTAATAGTTTCAAAATTTCAAGATATCGTTTATTGGAACTATCGATTGTATGGGGGCTATGAGAAATATTAGTCGAATCTTAATGATTTTTAACATCAATATTGCCCTTGCAAAAAAAGCAGAGGCCACAAAATTTCACTTTCCTACCTATTTTAGTACAGGAGTTATAGCCTAAAATCCGTTTATCGGAACAATCGATTGTATGGGAGCTATATGTAATATCGGTCCGATCTAGTTGGTTCCGACAAATGTCTAATCCCTCATACAATGAAAGCTGCACACCAAATTTAAGCGTGATATCTCAAAAACTGAGGGACTAACTCAAACAACTGAACTCATTGTCCTGATCATATCGGTATACTTATTGGTGGGTCTATCTCTTCTTCTTCTCCTACTTACAAACATCGGACCAAAGTTATAATACCATTTCATGCTCAGGAAAGGTTTGAAAATATTTTATTTACAACTACCGATCTCTTTGCGAAGCATCATCTGGAGAGTAAACCTAGGGTGACCCGAAAAATCTGAATTCAGATTCGGATTCAGCACTTCCAAAAGCTTCAGAAACTGTGGGTGGGATTTTCAAAAACGTAAATTTTGTTGTACCAGATCAGGGATGGGTTTAAAAGTGGTTTTTTCGTGATACTGGAATGCTTCGTTGCATCTTTAAATTTTAAAATCAGTCTCTTTCCGTGTTTATCGCAGAACCTCAAAAAAATTATACTTGCCGATAAGAGATCGGGAGCTTCATCCACAGCGTTTTTGTGTGGAAAACGCTCCGACGCACTTGACATGTGTCCCTTTTTCCAAAACCAACCCTAAGGTCTGGGCACGAAATAAATATAGTTTAAAAAAACTAAAACTCACGCTTTTAAAGAGTATTGAACTAAAAAGTTGAAAATAATTAAAAAACGTGAACTAATTATTGTGGTAAAAGCGTGGTCCGCTTGTGCCATAATTTTCGTAAATCGATCGTCCGACGCTTTTTTCACAATGCAATTAGTTTTTTATTTAAATTATTTTTTACTTTTTAGTGCAATATTCTTTAAAAGTGGGTGTTTTAGTTTTTTAAACTATATTCAATTTTTACTTTTATATATCGAAATAAACCGCGGTCCAAACGAAACCTCTGGACCACCCCTTTCGTTTGATACACATATTATAGGCAAATTTAATTATAATTTGGCAACTCAGTTATCGATATACATATATATCGAAATATACCGCAGTTAAACTAAACCTACATACCTGCCCTTTCGTATGATATCAATTGCAAGGTTTTTGGGCAACAATATTATGAGCGATAAATTTATAGATATGAGCGATAATATATGAAGACATGCATGGATGAAGGGGGTATGTCGCATTTTGAGTGAAACGAGAAAATCGGCTTTAAAGTTTTGCTTAAACATTTGAGGTTTTTTCGAGTCTTTATGGAAAACTGACAAAAAAATTATGCAAAGCCATAAAAGACGTTGCATAATATGCAATAAAAAGCATATTTAGTGTTTTATGTGAAAAAATCGAACATACCCCCTTCTTCCACAATTAATATTGAAAAGTTGTGTACATACCCCCTTCATCCATGAATTATCTTCTACAATTTTCACGATAGGCAGATTCTGATAAGACAGAAATATAGATCTGCATAAACACTATTCACCAATGCCAAAAACAGAAATTGAGTGAGAATGCGACATACCCCCTTCATCCATGCATGTCTTCATATATCAAAGTCCAAACGAAACTCCCCTTTGGGTTGATACCCATATTGTAGGAAATTTTCAATGTTTTTTGGCCGCCAAATGAAACTTGTGGCCTTCTCCTCTCGTTTGATACTATGTTGTAGTCATATTTCAAGGTTTTTGGGACAGTCATAGGCCACCAACGCTTAGACTGAAGTCGAGTTACATACAAGTGCACCTAATAAAAGCGTTATTTAAAAACTAGTATTATGGGGAGCCCCGTCGGGCGCTCGATATAAGGAAATTATGGCACAAAGCGGACTACGCTTTTACCACAATAATTAGTACACGTTTTTTAATTATTTTCAACTTTTTAGTTCAATACTCTTTAAAAGCGTGAGTTTTAGTTTTTTTAAGCTATATTTATTTTTTACTTTTTAGTTAAAGTGCAATGAAAGCGTGTATTTGAGACAATTGTTTTTTTTTTTTTTACTACTCACCCTACGTACGTGTTCCAAATATATGTATAATATTCTTTGGACTACGTCATTTTTACCGATAACTTTGTTATCGATACCCTTATCGAAATATACCATAGGCGAAATGGAAAGTAGGGCCTTTCCCTATCGTTTTATACCCATATTATTAGCAAATGTACCCCATTGATAAGGTATTTCGCCAACCACATTTTAACCGATAACTCAGTTATCGATAAATTTATCGAAATATATCAATGTCCAAATGAAACTTGGGGCCTTCACCTTTCGTTTGATACCCATATTGTAAGGAACCTTTTAGGGTTTTGGGCAATCACATTTTGTCCGATAACTCCGTTGTCGATTAATTTATCGAAATATATCGAAGTCCAAATGAAACCTGGGACCTTCCGCTTCGTTTGATACCCATATTGTAGGGAAATTTTACGGTTTTTGGGCCACTGGGGCTTAGACCGAACGAGAGTCACATACATACAAGCAAGCAAATAAACAAACAAACAAGCAAACATACAAGTGAACCTAATAAAAGCGTGGTAAAAAAGGACGAACAAATGTTGATTCTGTGATAAAAATATTGGTAGGATGAAGACCATTTTGGTAGGTTTTCAGTTAGGATTTTGTAGGAAAAAAGTGTCCAAAGTGGCAACCCTGGTGTCTACCGTTAAATTCACTCAACCAGCAGGCATTGAATCTGAATTCGAAATGAGTTGAGTGTGCGCCGTGGCGACGCTAACGGTATTCCAAGAATAATATTCCAATGGGGTTTCGTATTTTTCTTACGAACTGGGTTTGTTGTTTCGGGCCACAAAAGGGCCACATGATGTTGTTGTAGGGCCATAGGGAGCCAAAGAGCCACTACGTGGCAATGCCTGCTTTAAAGGTTCTAATGGCAAACTGTATGTATATCGCCGCCTTTATTTTGTCAAGATATCAAGAGGAATCTCGGCGCACAGGTTACCCTTGTGCCCCAGGCCTATTTTTCCTTGAGAATGGTTCTAATAACGTATTTCTTCATGCCCTTTTGGAAATACTCAGTCTAAAAAATGATGTTTGGGTGAGAGGTATGACGCCCCGTTTTCCCCGATATCTCCAACTTTTTTTCTGAGAGAATGATATGGATATCATATATCATCATCATCATCATTAACCGTTTTAGAGATATTCAGTCAGTAGGTATATGCTTCCTTTTCCCATAACTACCATTTACTACCATTTTTTTTCTGGGAAAGTGTTACTGACATCGTTTATCTCCATTTTAAATTTCAGGTCTTAACCTTAACCCCTTTTTAGAGATACTGAGCTTCGTTTTTGTGGGAGGTGTTACGCCCGCTTTTCCAATAACTTTCACTTTTTTCTGAGAGAGTGATCTGTATATCGTGATTTGAAATATCAATTATCATGTCCCTGCTATGAACCGTTTAAGATATGTATATTCAGCCTGTATGGGAGGTGCCATGCCCCCTTTTCCCATAACTCTCATTTTTTATGTGAGAGTGGTACCTATTGACATCGTTTGTCTCCACTTCAAATTTCAGGTCTTAACGTCAACTCCTTTTAGGGATATGGAAACGTCAAAAAAGAAGTTTGCCTTTTTTCTGAGAGAATAGTGTTGATATTAAAATTTTAAATAACAAAAATATTTGTTGATTCAATACTTATCCATTCCCAGCTCATTTTTCTCTGTGTAATTTCACTTTGACCTAAATGCTGCTACCTGTTGAGACATTTGTTTCCCGAATGCATAAAACGGCATTAAAACGCATGAAAAACGCATGAAAAAGCATGGAATCGCATTAATCAAACACCAACAACACTCGCTATCACGTTATTCACTCACTCACTTCGCCTTCACTCACGCCAAAAAGATTTCACTCACTTTCTAACTCACTCAATAGCTCACTTACTCACTCTTTTAACACTCACACGCGCGCATTCACTAGAAAAGAATTTAATCACCAAATCAAATCAAGTACACCACCAACAACAACAAAAAATATTAAATAAAAATAGAAATAAACCAAAAGCAAGACAAGGATTAAAAAAAATAGTTCTTAAATATATCTATGTATACCATATACCCCCGTATGTATGTATGTATTGTCGTAATTGTAATGGCCTTAAATGTAGGCGAAACGCCAAAGTGGTCGAAGGATGGATAAATGGAAATATAAAGAAAGAAAATGGTTTGACAGCTTAAGAAGCATTGTTGGAGTGAGAAAAATGCAGAATAAAGAAATATTAATTGATCAAAGCAAAAAAGTGGGAATTTGCTAATTGACAAACAATAAAAAATGTTCGTATATACAGCTGTATGTATGTATTTGTACTTAAAATTAATGTGATGAATGTGAAGTACTGCAAATAGAAGCCTTTACATTAACAACAACAACAAGTATGTATGTAACTTGCAGTTTTAAAAATTGCAAACAAAAAAAATTAAAAAACGAAGATAAGATGTGTATGTATATTGTAATTGCATAAATTGCATACCAACAAGTTAGTTACGAATTAGTACACAAGAACGACGTGAGTATAACTAAGAAAAATTAATACAAATAAAAAAAAAAAAATTAATCGACGAAAAATTTAAAAAAAGCAAGAAATTTGTTATCCGTATTTTTCTTTAAAATATGTAGGAAGATCAATGGTATGGTAAGTAAAATTATAAAAACGCGGTTGAGTTCGCCATAAGGTCGAATATCATAGTTTTTTATTTTAGTTCATTTAGGGCGGATTTCTCAACTAGCCGTCAACTTAACGCTCACTTTAAATTTTATCGGGCAGTGCATCCTCCTGTTAAATAAAGTGCAAATGAACTGGCTGTTAATCTGACAGTGAATTGACAGTGAACTTTGACGTTAACAGGCAGTCGAGAAATCCGCCCTTAAATTTTTTTTCTTATTTATTTTACTTTTTTTCTTCTTCTATTTTCATCCTATTTTTTACTTTCTATTCTCTCTTTTTATATATTTTTTCTATATTTTTTCATTTTATCTATTTTATTTTATTTCGTGTTATTTCATAATTTTATATTTTGCTTGCATACATATTTGGTTTAATTTATTTTATTTTATTTCAATTCATTTAATATTTTCTTGGTTTAAACTAATTTTATTTTTATTTAATTTTTTTTTTTTGTATTTCCTTTTTTCCTTTATTTTGTTCATTTATTTTTATATTATTTAATTTCATTTTATTTTATTTTTTTTTTATCTATTTTTTTTTCTTGGTTTTTTTTGTTGTTTATTTTTTATATTTTTTCAATTTTCTTTTTATTTTGTTCTATTTTCTTTTATTTTATTGTCTTTAAGTTTTGTTTTATTTTGATTTGGTTTATTTATTTTTATTTTTTCTAATTTTTCATACTTTATTTTAATTTAATTTGTTTTATGTTATTTCAGTTTATTATTTTTATTTTTTCTTTTTCTTTATTATAATTTTTATACCCAGCGTACTAGTACTAGTACAAGGGTATATTCATTTTGTTCACATAACGGTAGTACGTAACGGCACAAAATTATCGAGATAGATATAGAGTTCCATATATGAAAGTTCCTAGGTTGAAAAGAGGAGTTAATTAAGGCATGTCCGCCCGTCTGTCCGTGTACACGATAACTTGAGTAAAAATTGAGATATTTGCATGAAATTTTATACACAGGTTACTTTATGGCTAAGGTAGGTTGCTATTGAAAATGGGCGAAATCGGATCACAACCACGCCCCCTTTTTCGATATCGAAAATTTCGAAAATCACACAAATTGACATATCTCGGTAGCTGAAATGATATAATTTTATAGGTGCATCCTCCTGGTCATTCTCTTCAATCTATTATGATTTTTTTGATAAATGGTTAGATGTGGGCGTGGCAACGCCCACCTTCAAGGGATTCATTTTGGAATAGTCGACTCATCGAAACTTTTAAAGTTATTACTTCAGACTCATGAAATTTGGCACAACATATTCTAGCAATATAGGTGATGAAATTGAACGAGATCGCTTCCTGACCACGCCCACTTTCGATAAGGAAAATTTGGAAAATCACATAAATTGACATAATTCGGTAAGGTAAATAGCTAAGATAGTAAAAACTTTAGGTAAATCCTCCTAGAGCCTATATCATTGTTATCCCGTTCTGAAAGTTATCGCTGGGTATTTTATGTTCGGTTCACCCGAAATATTTTATTTTATTGAAACTTTTTTTTTAATTTCTCTTAAATTTTTATTTTCAGTTATATTTGTTGTTTATTTTTTTCACTGCTTCTATTTCATTTTATTTTATTTTACTTTTTAATTTATTCATTTTGATCTATCTTATTCATTCTTTTTATTTTGTTTCAAAACTCACTGTTAGAGAATCCAGGGCCAGGCCTCCAAATACTTTCCGGGTCCGGGACGATTTCCCTGGCTGTCTCCCCTTCTCCGCGGCCCTGAAAAAATCCCAGAGGGTTTCTCATCGGTTGATTAAGGTTTTGCGTTCAGCACTCCGAATCTGAAGTCTGAATTTTCTATCCAGAGGGTAGTTTGTTGAGATTTCGGTAGTAGGAAAAAATATATATTTTTTTTTTTCTTAATAACTTAGCGTGCCCCAATTTTTTGCTCTATGGAACATCTGGTTCCTTGTCCCAAGAAAAATTTTTAAATTATTTTTTCACAACTACCGAACTCTTTACAAACCACCTTCTGGAGAGAAAACCTAGGGTGACCCGAAAATTCTGATTTCAGATTCGAATTCAGCACAACCAAAAGCTCCAGAAACCGTCGAGAAACCCGGTGGGATTTAACAAAACTTAAATTTTGTTGTACAGTGCATTTACTTTATTTGGTTTTATTTTACTTTCTATATTTTTTATTTATTTCATATTATTTTAACTATGTGTTTTATTAATTTGTCAGCTTTCGCTCACATGCGTCACTCCGCCTTGTCTATGTTCGCGTCGGTGATTCTGCAAAAGCACATAATGAACAATTTCAAACCGGCGTATGTGATATTTCAGTTTGGCGGTATTGCAGCTACAAACTATTTAATTTTAATACAACTTCGATCAAGATCGATTCTTTTAATTAATTTCGAATGCAAAATTAGTTTTCTTAAGTATAAATAAAGAGTCTTAATGGCAGTGGCTATAAAAGTGTTTAAAACAAATGTCGCTTACGCGGTCTCCTAAATGTCCGTTTCCCTCCTAACTCAAATACTATTATGCAAAACTAAACGATTAACTAGGTATTGTGAAGTTAATAAACATTGCAATCTCTAGTTATTTTTGTATCTTTTTTCCTGCGCTTTTTCGCCAACTGTTCAAATATAGCAGTTTCATGTCGATTGAAATTAATTCCTTTGAAAAAGGTTTCATTTGATTTGAAAAAGGTTTCATTCGACCTGAATATGTTATAGTAAGAGTGTGTTTTCTTAGAAATATTATTATCATGTTAGGAAACATTATTTGGGATGAAACCGAACGATTATACAATGTACGAGTAGGTAATATTTTTGATATTTCTAAGTAGAATCAACTTAATAGCGAGTTTACTCAATGCTAAGTTTAGGACAAGACGATACGGTGACTTTAGGTTTTATATCTGAGGAGCCATTCCAGTATAGCTCATATGCTATCAGGGACCAAAACTTTTTTCATGGGATTATTGAACCTATTAGAGATTTTTTAGGGATGACCTCCATACAGTTTGAGACCACTTCAGAACTACTTATGGGATGTTGTGGTAGCAATGTGGGGACAATTTGGTATATGTTTGAAATTTTGGATGTGAGAATTCTCAGGGTATTTAGTCTGTAGTAGTTAGTACCATCCTCAATGACAGATGAGGGGAAATAGTGGAAATGCGAATGTTCAAGGGCTATGAGAATTCTCAAGCCTTAGGCACACCTACGAAACTACAGGGTAGTTTACTTAAATGATAAATAAAGGACTCACTCTCCCTCCGCTCTTACTTTAAAACTACATTCGTATGTCATTGGCAGTGGCATTCTTCCACCCATTTTCAGACTAAGACCCTGAGAATTCTCATACCCAAAATAAACAAACAAATCGTCGCTGCGCCAACAAATTGAGTTATATGTGTTTTTTTCATTTTTTTTATTACATATTTATTTAGCACTCTCTGCTAGCCACATTTCTGCATTTGCCGTTTTCTGATATCTTTCTTTGGTGTATGCTCTCAGTAGTAGGAATGTTCTGTAAAATCAGTGATTTAAATTATAAAAAAAAATTTTTTTTCGGTCTTACCCCCTGAAACTTTAGGTATTGATGAGAAAATAAGCCTTGCAAAAAATTAGTGCTCTACCTTAACCCTTAGGGGTGGCTATTTTTTTCGCCCTTTTCCATACATTTTGCATTTTTTTTTTTTCAAAATTAATTTTCTTTTAATTTTTGAAGCTTTTTTCAAAATATTTTTACATACTCTTAAAGTTGAAGCTTTGGAGCTTCCATAATGGTAAGCCATGTGCGATTATCCTAACTATTGAAATAGTTAAAGCCATTTAAAATTTACTAGATTTTATACGTGTGACTGTGTATGTGTGTGCAGTAGTACAAAACTCAGTCATTTTAAAATGGCTGTAATTATTTTAATAGTTGAGATAATCGCACATGGCTAACCATTTTGGAAGCTTCAAAGCATCAGCTTTAAGACTATGTAAAAATATTTTGAAACAAGTATCAAAAATTAAAAGAAAATTCACTTTGAAAAAAATGCAAAATGTATGGAAAAGGGCGAAAAAATAGCCACCCCTAAGGGTTAAGTTTGAGCGCTAATTTTTGGCAAGGCTTATTTTCTCATCAATACCTAACTTTTTTGGGGGTAAGACCAAGTGGACATTTTTTTGAATCACCCTAATCTACATGCGTATAATTGTTAATTACACTAGTTTACAGCGAAAAAATACCAATCAATTCATGCATATGGGTGAATTGGCACTGACATGCCGAGCTGTAAACATATTTTTAAAAAATTTTATATGGTCAGGATTTCTACATAGATATCGGCAATTTTGTGTTTTTTCAGGTATCACTTCATTCAATAATTCTTCTCGCCAATGTTACAAAAGCCATGGACCCAAGCGATACCTCGTTCAAAAGGTAATTAAAATACGATTCCAACGACGTATAGTATGTAGTGGTGGACCAAACCATCGCTGAGCAACAGCTGGTCAAATTCGAAATTTTGTCGAATTTTTATGATTTTTGAAAAAAATTTGATTTTAAAAATGTTTCCTTATGCAAAGTTGTAAAAATCAGGAACTTTTTATTTTTTCTAAAATTAGTGTCTATAATTACAAACACTTTAAACATAATATTAGAAAGATCTTAAAATTGTATTTTTGGCGATTTTTTTTTGTTAATTTCAACATTTCTAAATTTAATAAAATTGTAACAGGTCGATGTCTGTATATAGCAGATATTCAAAAAAAATTCATGGTGTCAATCATTCTATGCAAACAGAGTCCAAATCAAACATTTTTAGAATTTTTGGCCGTCTGTCGGTCTTTCTTTCCATTTTTCAAAAGCTATAGCTAATTGCATCGGATCCTAGCGAAGAATTGTATACACATCTTTCACGATTTCTTACCCCCACTAGCAAATTGAAATAATTTGTAAAAAGAGCCATGTGCTGTAAAACGGCGCAAATGCTTCATGCGTAGTGGTTGGTCAAAAAAAGTAAACAAAAATTGCACCAGTCTATTACATACCTGTAGTATCATTAGTTAACAATGCAAACTAGAAAAAATATTCGCTAGGATCACCAGGAAACGGTTTTTTTGCTCTCCTGAAAAGTTGCTGAAAAATGTATAGCTCTTTTTGTTGGCGCAGCGACGAAATATTAAAGTGTTTATGTGTTAAGTGGCACCCTGACACTCATACCAGACTAATATATATTTCAAAAGGTTACGGTTATATTAGTATAGTCAGTTAGATCTTTTTTACAATGTGGGTAAGGCCGTGTTGGCGCTGAGCGCCTCAAATGATAACGTGAAAAAAATTTGTATGAATTTGAAGTTTCTTTTCATAAATTTTGTATGGAAATTCTTTTCATTTTATCACTTTATAGAACACGAATTTGCCCCCAGATTGACAAATTTATCAAGAACCCAGAATCGAGTGGCAAGTACACTGAGAACTCTCACATCCAAAAAGTCATAAAAATAAAATAAATGCTATTTTTTCAAAAACGATTAGGGCTAGCTAATTGATAAGGTATCAAGGGAATTAAGGGTCGAATACATAAAGCTTTGTTAACCTCGCCTGACCTTTGCTACCTCAAAACTTTGCGTCCAACTTTAGAGGTATGCTACAATAAACGCCTTGGCGCTTCTCTTTTATACATTTGTTTTCGTTATTTTTTTCTTTGCATTCAGATTATATTGGTTAAATTATTAATTTAATATAGAAAAAATGAATTAATTATTATTTCCTCCAACTTTTAATTATTTAATTAAAGCATAGTCATCAACATCTGATTGCCAAAGCAAGCAAAGCAAGCAAAATTTTAGAGTTTGCCAAATTTTAACCTTGCTTCAACTTTGAGGTCTCCAATTTGCCATGCTTCGTTTTAATACGTATACTGAACTATTCTGTCAAAGTCAAAGTTTGAGGTAAAGTCAAAATAAAGCTTTATGTAACTTACCCTTTAGAAATTGCAGGATCAAGTAGATATCGCGCCACCGATAGAATTACTGGATAATGACATTTATCAATTCAACAATGAAACTCTTGCACAAATATTTATTTTTTAATATGGCGAAATTACTTAATATCATCATTGTTAAAAGATTGAATATACAAACATAAATAAAAAAAAAGAAATAAATATTTACACTGGGTTGCTTAAAACAAACTTAATTAGTTTATTCAGATGTTGATTCCAACATTTTCGCAAATTGTTATAAGTAAGCCTAATCAGGGAAATTATTGGAAATTACTTTCCTACCTTAACCCCACTAAAGACCTACCTTCCGTGCCAAGATCTTAGGTAAGGCAACGTTAAAAGCGAATGCAACGAGGAGCGTGTGGGGACACTACCGCGAGATGAAGGGAAGCGGAGAATAGGGAAGCGGAAAAGCGTGAAATCGAATAGCTTGAAATGCCAGCAGAAGCAAACCCCGAAAATTCGACGAACGACGAAGGTTTTAAACCCAGGGCAAAGTCCTGTAAAAATGACAAGGACGAACTGGTGGCAGATTTTCAGAGAGTACTAAAGTCATGGAGGGGTCACTTATCTGCCCTTTTAAATGGAGGAACAGACCAACAATAAAAGAAGGGGACGAGCCCGACCCAACAATCGAAACGATGGAATTAAAGTTCCACAATCCGACCATAACGAGGTTCGAATAGCTATATCACGGCTAAAAAAAAACAATATAGCAGTGGGCGCTGATGGCCTACCCGCTGAGCTATGCAAATGCGGCGGCGAGGAGCTGGTAAGGTGCAAAAGGAGTTTCATATATGCCCCTATATCTGATTTTGGTTTCCCGACAAAACTTATACGGCTATGCAAAATGACGCTGAGCAACCCCACCAGCTTGGTCAGAATCGGGAAGGACCTCTCCCATCAACATCACTGGCCTCAACAACCGCGCCGTAAATTCTGCGTACTTCAAATTAGAAAAAAATGGGTTTGGTGCTGAACGAAGCAAAAAGGAAGTACCTGATGGCATCAAGCAAAGAGTCAGCGCATTCGCGTCTTGGCGACCACGCCACTGTTGGCAGCCATAATTTCGGGATAGTAAGGGCATTTGTATACCTGGGAAGCAACATTAATACCAACAACACTGGAAGAAGCCTGGAAATCTATCGAAGGATAACGCTTGCAAACAAATGCTATCCGTCCGGCAATATGTTGCAGAGGCATGGACACTGACAGCATCTGATGAGACGGCTTTGGGAGTGTTCTAGAGAAAAATTCTTCGAAAGATTTATGGACCCCTAAAAGTTGGTGACGGCGAGTACCGAAGAAGATATTATGATGAGCTGTATGAGCTTTACGCAGACGTCGACATAGTTCAGCGAATAAAAACACAGGGCTTCACTGGCTAGGACACCCGCCGGTGGAAGTAGAGGAAGAGGGAGACCATCACTCCGATGGCAGAACCAAGTGGAGGCAGATCTGAGAACACGCGGTGTCTCCAATTGGTTCAACAAAGAACCGACTTGCGTAACATGTTGCACGGCCAAAATCGCCTAGGCGGTTAACGGCTATTTTAAGAAGAAGAAGAAACTGAACTTGAGGGTAATTGAAAGGTCAACATCTTAGTTTTTAATATGAGAGACAATATTAACTCTCAAACAATACTTCGAAACAGATATGCTGTTGCATTTACTACTTATGCCAACCTGTGTAAATATGAGATTAACTAATATGTATATTAGAGCGTATCACCAAAAAAAAGTCGGCAGCCCCTCATATGAAGTGTTTTTGAAAATAATTAAAAAAAATTATATTTTTTTTTTTTTTTGGCAACCCTAGATGTCGCCCAATTGCATTTTTCTTCATATCTTCGGCATTTATTGTCGGATTTTAAAGTGTGATACCACAACGAAACGCATGAGCTCAATGAACTTTCTTGAGAACAAACCTCTTCTTTGAGACGAAAAAAAAGATGTGTCAAACTTTAAAATCCGACAACAAATGCCAAAGATTTGAAGAAAAATGTAATTGGGCGACATCTAGGGTTGCCACCATAAAAAAAAATTTACATGTTTTTCAAAAAAACTTCGTATGAGGGGAGTGGGCCCGAGACGCTCTAATGTATATTCTGACTTGTTTTGTCTTGTGAAAAAAATAAATGTAGACAACTATTGATAAATTATAATTAATGAAACAGGTAAAATACCGTTATTGTAACAGGGAATAACAAAAAAAGCCTAGTAGGTACATTTATATGCAGGCAATTACCGACAAAGTTCGCGAGCTAGAAATCAATATAACTAGATAAACAGTCGGTCGATCTTTATGCAGGTAACGGCTTCGCAGGGTATTATTGCGTGTGAGCATCGCCGGTATTAGGATAACAATCTTTTATGACACCGAGGCATAATATGGTTGTCGGGGCATCGGCACGGATCGGCTCATGATGAGAGTTCAATGCACAGCTCGGGCTTTTCAGGGGCTGTAGGTACCATAGTATGATCTATTCAAACTTACCTAGCTCAGTGCTATTTTCTGCCAAATACGCTGGATTTTGCATTTTTTAATACTGTTTAGGTATAGTTAGCTTCGCAATCGTCATTAATTAAAAATAAATTCGCACACTTTTTTTGCGATATTTTGAATTTTCAAAAAATAAACTGATAACACTTTAATTTCTTAACTTGTCACTTCCTAAAACTTTTTAAAAAGCTATTAAATAACTAATTTAAAAAAGTAATACATATACATTAAAGTGATTCAAATATAAAAAAAATGTTTTTTTTCGGTCTTAACCTCTAAAAAGTTAGGTATTGATGAAAAAAAAACTAATGGCGGCAATATACCAACAAGTTATCATCCCCTCGAACGAGATTTTTGTCGAGCTTCTCTTCCAACTTGTGGTGTGCTGCTTTTGAGTTTTTTCCTACAAGTTGGCGGGACCTCAAGTTTTTTGCCGTTTCCGAGAGTCACTTGCAAAGCAAATGAGTTTTTACTCAGGAGCTTCTCATGGCAGAAACACACCCGGAGAGTTTGCCAAACTACTGCCGAAAAACTTTTTTCTAATTAATTTTGCAGCACAAAAGGTTTTCCTATCGACGCCGACTGAGATGGAAACAACAAGTGGAGGATGACTTGAACTTCCTTGGGGTTTACAATTGGCGTCAGTTATCGCTAAAAAGGAAAGACTGGCGTGCTTTGATACGAAACGGCCAAAATCGCCTAGGCGGTTAAGCGTCATTATGACGCAAGCCAAGATTAGATTAGAAATAACAGCAGATACTTCGTCTTGTCCTCGTTAACCGCAAGACCCACTTTTTTCGCTTCCTTATCCAGTTCAGAGAAGGCAGCGCTTAAGGCGCCGTTTTTAAGGCCAATGATATTAATATCACCGGCATACGCCAGCAATTGCACGCTCTTGTAAAAGATTGTACCATTGCGGTTTATTTAGCTCGAATTATCTTCTCCAGCATCAGGTTGAAGAAATCGCACGAAAGGGAGTCGCCCTGTCTGAAGCCTCGTTTGGTTTCAAATGGCTCAGAGAGGTCCTTCCCGATTCTAACGGAGCTGTTGATAATGCTCGAATTATCTTCTCCAGCATCAGGTTGAAAAAATCCCACGAAAGGGAGTCGCCCTGTCTGAAGCCTCGTTTGGTTTCGAATGGCTCAGAGAGGTCCTTCCCGATTCTAACGGAGCTGTTGGTATTGCTCAACGTCAATTGGCAAAGCCGTATAAGCGTCAAATTCAGACATGGCGGCATATACCCAACTTCTTTTTGGTGTTGGTGTTTATCGATTCTTTTATCATGGGTCTTCTCCAGGATTTGGCGTATCGTGAAAATATGGTCGATGGTAGACTTACCAGTTCTAAAGCCACACTGATAAGGTCCAACCAATTTGTCTACGATGTGCTTCAGTCATTCACACAATACGCTAGAAAGAACCTTATATGCGATATTAAGAAGACTGATTCCGCGGTAGTTGGTGCGTTTAGCGGCATCGCCTTTCTTCGAGGCATGTACTCGTCTGACCATATTCTGCATAAGAGCTGATGCATGCTTTTTACCAGCTCTTCGCCTCCTTGTTTGAACAGCTCGGTCAGAAGTCCGTCTTTTCAAGGCGCTTTGTTGCTTTTGAGTCAAGTGGTGGGACGACTTTTCCATCTTCAGAGATTGGGGTATCGGTGTAATTAATAATACAATACATTAGAAAACTTTCACTGAGGTTCCTGATTATTTATTGCATTCCCGGAGAAAATAACGCGAAACCCGGGTCCCTGAGACTTCGCTCGGAACGCAGTGATCTGGCAAGCCTAGTTATAGCCCAGTTTTTGGTATTCTACATCGACGTGCCATACGAAAACTAACACTAGAAATTTTGTGTCTTGAGAAAACTAACACTTTTTTCTCCACAAATCGTAATACGCACTCTAATGGACAACTCCGTTCTCACTTTATGCTGAAGACTACTAGGATGAAAGAGCAGTTTTCTATATAAAATTATGTCTGCTTTTAAACCGGTAACCGCTTCGTTCTTTATTCAATTATCAACTGAAACCGTCTAACCTTTGCCATTTCGTTTTAATGCCGAAATCCAAGCAGATCACAAAGCTTGCGAAAGCAATTTCCCATAGAATTATTTCCTAAGAAAGCATTCGGAAGGTTTTAAAACATACACATACCTAACTATTAACTACCCAACAAACATCGAGCACCAAAAACTCAAACGTTTGAGAAAACATCTATTCTCAACTTTTTCTCAAATGTTGTTTATATAACAGGATTATTTGTTGAACTATATTAATTAAAAAAGTATTAAGTAAAACTTAACTGCATAAATGGAAACTCGCTTTTTATTAAAATGGGTATTTGTTTTGCATGATTGGCATCTCTGAATAAATATTTCAATGAGAGCATGTGGATTCCATTTCGATCCACTCCGCTCAGTTTGAGAAACGTTTGAAAATTCTGCCGTTCTCAATTTGAAAATCAGGGAAAATCCCATATTAAAAATGAGCCTTTTAGGTTGAGAACGCTATCAACGGTTATTTCGCCTCAAATTGAAAACGAACGTTTGATGATTGGTTCTCAAATGCATCTCAAATTGAGATTAGCTAAAAATGTTTGTTGGGTATAGATGCATACATGTACAATGTACATTATACTGGGTGGAACAAAGTTGCTAAAGTTCACAACGCACGATTATTTTGATCTGCAATGAGGGCTACAAAGTTATTTTCTGCAACGAGCTAATGGCCTGAGTAGCCAGTGCTCATTCAGTTAGTGCTGATATTAATACCAGTACCTAACTATAAATAATAATAATAATATTTTCTGCAACATTTGTAGATTTGTGAGACATCGAATCCCCACACTTTTTGACAATCCCGAGGTTTCAGGTTTTCGGGATTATCTTAGATGACCAAAAAGGTAGAAAGAGGTTTGACCTCTGTATTCATAATCCGAAAGCGAAGACTCGATATTTTATTCAAGAGATATTTCAACTCATAAAAGTGTTTTGCGCATAAATACCATAGGCCACGCCGCAAGTTTTGGTATCGGACCCGGTAAAATTATAGTTATTTTGCCTATAACTTTTCACTCGAACAAAAACTTTAATTCCCGCTTTCGGATAATTGAAATGGAAGTCGAAATGTGTCTTTTGATTCCTCTCCCAGCAGTTTCGTGGGATTAATTTAATTAATACCGTGATTTCGGGACGATGCCTTATATGTTAGAATTTTTGTATGTATTGCTGTCGCCGCTTAGCTTTTAAAATTTAAGCTATTTCGAAAGCTCTACCAGTTTCGGAGTAATCGACCAATATGTGGACCAGATGTAACCAAAAAAGTTTTAGTACAATATGAGTATTAAGCGAAAGCTACTATGTAATGAGTTCTGCAATAAGCGATATCTCAACTGGTTTTGAAGATATCTCTTAAAATGGAATCCGAAAAAATTGTGGGCAGGAGCGTTCGAATACGCACAGGCTAACTTTCGAGCGGAATAACTTCTGCCGGGTCTTAGTCGACTTAGGACGATTTTGAATTACGGATGCTGTAGTGTTCACGATTTAAAGCGTTGATAAGAGCCCAACCCGTCTTGAATGCAAATTTATTGAACAGTTATTAGCAAGTGAATAATCGCCGAATTCGGAATTGTAGCAGGTTAGAATTGCATAAACCGAACTTTTGTCCTACAAATTGGCGGGTCCTACAGTTTTTTGCCGACTCCGAACGGCACTTGCAAAGCAAATAATTGTGCTGAGAAGCCTTAATGGCGGAAACTGCTTTCATAATTTTTGGAATTTTTCGATACCATTTCGGGATGGGTCATTTGGAAAATTTTTTGGGATCATTTCAGTAATTTTTCGGGATATGTTCCGGACTTTTTCGTGATCATTTCTGGACTTTTTGGCAAGTGATTCCAAAAGCAATATCGAAATTTTATAATAAAAGTACCGATCTCAAAATCTGTAATGAACTTGTCCCAAAATGATGCCGACAAAGCCACGGGAAACGGTTCAAAATTGTTCCAAAACTATGCCGAAAACCACCCCAAAATGATCCGAAAAACGTCCCAAAAAGATCACGAGAGGGAGTCAAGAAATAATCCCGAATATCTAGAATGGATTTCAAAATTCATCCGGAAATGGTCGCTAGGGCACCAGGTCGTCGACTTCCCTTCCCTTTGCATTTCAACTCAATGCTTGTCTGGCTTGGTTGTCCTATGGCAGCTTTAAGGTGATTTGTCCGAGATCATAAGTCGTAATTTGATATTCTTTCCGGTCAGCGAACTTTCAGGATTCGGCGCAGATATTTTTTGATAACAGCTTGCAGGCTTTCTGAATTAAGGTTGAACTTTTCCACGACTCGCAAGCTTAGAACAACACTGATTTTGCATTCGATTTAAACACTCCTATCTTCGTTTTTCTAGACATTTGGCTGGATACATGCGAAACCCTCCGAGTGTATTTCTGCCCTAGAAATCATCCCAGCAAAAATTTATCTGCTGTGATGGTGCCGTTCGAAGTCGGCAAAAAACTGTAGGTCCTGCCAATTTGTAGGAAAAACTTCAAAAGCAGTACACCACAAGTTGGAAGAGAAGTTTGGCACAAAAATCTCTTCAGAGGTTATAACACTGTACAGAAGCCGGCTGGGTATTGGACGAACTAACTGTTTTGGAGAGATTAAGACATAAGTACAAAAATGGCGCTCCCCATTTTCCGAAGTTAGCCTCAAAAATTTAGCTACGGCCTTTCGAAGTTGGACCTTTCGAACTTCGAAGATTTGGTTTTCTAATTCTTTTGTTTAAAAATTTAAAAAAAATGAAAAAAAATATAGATTAAAAAATCAAAAGGATAAAACGCACATATATAGAACCTTAATACTTAGGGGTGGCTATTTTTTCGCCCTTTCCCATACATTTTATATGGCGATAATGGCAATTTTTTTTTTTTTTTTTCAAAGTTTATTTTCTTTTAATTTTTTAAACTTTTTTCAAAATGTTTTTACATATTCTTAAAGTTGAAGCTTTGAAGCTTCCGAAATAGTAAGCGATGTGCGATTATCCTGACTATTAAAATAATTACAGCCATTTAAAATTTACTAGATTTTATACGTGTTACCGTGTATGTGTGTGCAATAGGTCAAAACTCAGTCGTTTTTAAATGGCTGTAATTATTTCAATAGTTAAGATAATCGCACATAGCTTACCATTTTGAAAGCTTCAAAGCTTCAACTTTAGGAGTATGTAAAAATATTTAAAAAAAAAAAGTTTCAAAAATTAAAATAAAATTCACTTTGAAAAAAATTCCACCCCTAAGGGCAAATTTTTTGCCAGGCTTATTTTCTCATCAATACCGAACATTTAGGAGGTAAGACTAAGTCGAGATTTTTTTGCAAACTTTTTTTTTTGTATGGGTACCGACTAGGTCTAATGTACATACATATATCATTTGTTGTATGTATGGTATAAGAAAACCACACCGCAAAATATTCCAATTCAATTCTTCGATATTAAAAAATAGCAAGACATGTTTCAAACGTTTAAGTCTTTGAGTATCCAGTTTTATTATACATTCCTTCAAATTTTAGTACAATTAAATTAAAAATAATCAAACTATACACAATTAATTTTACTTTTATTGCTTTAACTTGAAAACAGGTGTTGAAAATAAACTTAATAAAAAGATTATACAAATAATCAAAATGTAGAACAGCCCAGCCAACATTCTCTGACACAATAAATTATTGGATACAACGTACATAAGTACACATTTTCGATTTAATTCCGTTTAACTAACTCAAATGAATCGTATATACCATGCTCATGCGCAGAAAGTGCAACTTCATATACATACATACACAAAAATAATTGTTTATATATTTGAAAGGGATTTACAATTCACTTAAAATCAAATGGCGGCGCATCACGACACGTATATGGTCCCATTGGCGCTATAATCACTTGTATTGACAAATTGTTGCGCTCAGCGCCTATTAGATGTGGGCTCAATTTGATGGAAGATAACGCCAACTCATCGTAAGGTATAAGATTATCCACATTCAAAACACGCACTTTATTTGAAAAATATTCGGTACGCTCATGCACGGTGAGAATATGATCGATTTTATTTTGTACGCCAGTAATCAATACAGCAACCTAATATGAGATGAAAAAAAAGTAAACAATTATTTGTTAATATCAATAAACTGTTTCGTATAAGTTTTACCTTAAAGCGTTCCTCGTCGAGTTGGGGATATTTGCATGTAACGCGCAGACGTACAGTCTTCAATGAAAATTCTGGCACGTCTTCACCCCAAATTATTTTCGCTTTGTTATATTTGACACCGCGCGGAAAGAATTCAATTTCCCATGTAATTGTGTGATCTAAAATAACGAAACAAAATAGACTCAAGTTAGGTAAATAGTTTGTCAAATAAAACAACAAAATAAATCCCAGAAACTGTGTTTAAAATTGAGGAAAATTAGCTTTGATGTAACTAGAGGTTTTCAAATACCGCTATTGATAAGGTGGTCAAACAAGCTACTCAGAATTTATTGTTAACTTGCAGGTTTTTTAATTCGATTTTCGGGTCTTAAAATTTACAGCATAGTTCGCATCGCGGTTCCAAAAAATGCAATATAAAAAAAAAATCTGATAGGTTGGGGTTGGTTGCTATATTTGCAAACATCGCAGTTATGGTCCGATTTGGTATAGTACCACTAAAAGAAATAATTTCTTTACAAAATATCCGCCAGGTGGTACTCAGATCGGTGTAATAAAAAAACTTAAAAAGCTCTATTTAAGGACCGACTTGCCTGATATTAGGCGTGTGTATTACTCAAATAATTTTCAAGAGTTTAAAAAAAATGGACTAAGTGGCGCGTGAGTCGCTTTATTTCTAATCGGCATATTCTATAGACTTCAGATACAATTCAGCTTTTCAGCTGACTTAAAACTTACCATCTTCCGTTTCAGCGATGTTACGTTGTGAGAAGAAGCAAGTAACATAGTTCGTATATTTCTCGATTTGATCGAACTCTTTTACATGTATACTGACACTCCATGTATCATTGGAATAGAGGCGTGGTGTAAATTGCAACTTGCCGTCAGATGAATAGCGTACTTCACGCACACGATCATCCTGTCCAGACTGATAACTCATGCCTATTAAAAGAAAACGAAATGTATTTATAAATATATACCTAAATACATTTATACAATTCAACTTGCCTATTGCCATGCGTTGTACGATATATTCTTTGTGGAACTCTAAAAGTGGAAAGAGCAACAAGTGAGCCAATTCACGTGGTGTCATCATTGCGAATCTTATATGATCTACAGTTTGTTCAACCAGCTGTATAAACGATGTATTTTTCTCTTCCACTGTCAGCGTATCATCACTATCGTAAACTTCCTTGCGATGCAAAAGCCAACGTTGCAATATGCCAAATAATTGATACTCACTCGTGACAACGATATCATTTTGTTGTAGCAATAATACCATAATTGCTGTGTCCAATTCAACAAAATCTTTTGATTCACTGACCATTTCCAAATTCCATTTTAGAAAACGTTTCAACGTTTCGGTGAGCTCTGTATGATAAGGACTAAAAGCGATTGTGTACTGCAACCAAGAAACAAGATAACCTTGTGTTGCTGCCTTTGCAATATGTTTCATCATATAATCAACGCATAACTCGACTAGATCCTGTATACAATGTAAACAAGTTTATATAAACATAAGAGCGGATCGATTTGTATAGAGGCAAAAGAAAAACTTCAAGTGACGAGGAAGATCGTTTTCTAGGGGTTAAAAAAAGTTATTTTGCTTAAGGAAGCATACCTCTAAAACGAATTCTTATGTTCCGAGTGCTCTAATCGAGTCCAAATGTATGACCGACCACCAATAACTTTGAAGAGCCGACCCACCAATGCCAGTAGCACCTTCCCTGAAACTCCCCTGGGGGCTTCCAATGCAAATCTTTCAAATAATAATTTCGAATAAATAATTTTTTTGGCATGGGTGGGTCGGCCCTCCAAGGTAAGTGGTCGGTCATACTGTATGACTTGATTATGTATGACTAAATTGGTCAAATTATAATTTTTCAAACTTTGACGCTCAAAGTATAAGGTCAAAAGTCGGGCTATCAGAATTTGTTTTAGAGGTATGCACAGTGAAGAGGTAGCCTTCTTTCGGCAAAAACACGTGTAAAGTTTTCCTTTTATATCTACCTTAACATTGTATTTATCAGCCAGTGCCAACATTGGCATCACCGTTTGTAACGATATTTTTATTTGACCCACATATAAATATTTGAGAAATTGCGGGAAAACCGCTGTACAACAGGGTTCCTCTACCAGCTCAATAACATGCTTACGACACTCATTCCACTCTGGATTCATAAGCATTACTTGAAACACCTCGCTACTGGCACATAGTATGACACGATGTGCGGGATATTGCTCATTACCTACTACCAAAATTATATCAGACATTAATTGTTCAGCATAAAGATTTGCAATCTTCTCCAGTACACTCTGTGAGTTGTTCATCTTTTATACGAAGAAAAAATTAAGCAAAAAATCGATTTAAAATTGTATATGGCTTAAATACTCTATAATTTTAGCATACCACACTAGAATCCTGACTATGCTCCTCGCATTCATCCATTTTATTTTCTGTATTGTTGCTACTAATGTCTGTGCTATTTTTATCTCCGTCGCCACCAAAATTTACAGAATCTTCCATTGCTTCGCCTGCAATTCTGTCAAGTAGGGTTTTGCCTTCCACATTTAATAAGCAAGCTAATGGATTGTAAATTCACAATCGACCCTTACTCGGATCGCTTTTCACTTTATTTTTCTCGAAAATTTATATTAATGTTTATTAATTTGGTTGCATTCAACTAATTTTGTAACAAATTGTCCTCCTGTTGTTCAATACAGAAAAGAAAATAAGAAAGCAAATACGAACAAAAATAAGAAGACAAAACATGAGATTGTCTATGACAGTGCTGCCATCGTCAAATTTTACATCACGAACATGCTATGTGTGATGTCACATTTTATATCCCTACTGACACGAACCATGGATGTTGCATCTGTACTGAGCGTTTATCACCAATTTGTGATCCATCAGTGCGATTTTTGTTTTCGGCAGAGCTGATATATTGTTTGCTACTACATTGCCTTCTTTTTACTTACTTTTTATTGTGATCCATCCGTTATTCATATATATTTTCTCCTCCGGCAGCTTTGTTGTTTTTGAATAATAATATATTTACACTGCACCAAATTTGGCAAATTTGGCGAAAAATTGCAAATTTGGCGCTTTTTTCCATAAAAATCTCATTTTCCAAATTTGGCATTCCATCACATTTGCCGAACAATACAATCCACAGTTCCTCAAAATAGCAGCCCTGCATCTGTTCCACATTTGAAATTGCCCAGCAAGAATGTAAAAGTAGGTCGCCTCCCAGTTGGTGCACCCTGAGGAACGCTAAATGACCTACATAGCCTTCACGTCTAGTTTCTTGTATTGCCGGTTCTACGAGAACGGTACCAGTACTTGTGCTGTACCCATCGTGCCGAAACGACCCGGGCCGTTTTCTTATATCGACCCGGCCAAGAGCAATACACTCGGGGTGACCCTGTCTGACATTTAGGCAGGGCTACACCTCGCTACAACAACAACAACCTTAATGGATAATTGACGTATGATAACTTTACTATGCACAGCTGTAAAAAATAATTTCAACTAGTTTTTCTTAAGAAAATGGCCCAATTCTACCAGGAAAAGACAGAGGCCTTCTTAACTTTTCTTACATTATTACTGTACCGGTGTTTAAAATATCACGGTAGTGCATTGCCTCTCGGTGGCATTTTGTCCTGGAGAAGAATTCTTGCAGGGAAGGTGAAGCCAAATGCAAATTTGCCAATGTAAACGGTGTCAAACTGGCTCATTTGAATTCGCCAAATTTGGTGCAGTGAAACTGTAATATAAAAAAGATAGTGTTATGCCTGTTTTGAATTTTTTGGTTTCATTTATTTATACATTTTAAGCCAAAAAGAATGAAAATTAGCATGAAAATCACTTGCATCCATATTGAACGTGTAGCGTCAATTTGCGATCCAGTATGAAAAAAAAAAAAAAACTAATGGCGGCGATATACCAACAGGTTATCATAACCTCTAACGAGATTTTTAGCCGAGCTTCTCTTTCCAACTTGTGGTGTGTTGCTTTTGAGTTTTTCCTACAAGTTGGCGGGACCTACAGTTTTTTGCCGACTCCGAACGGCACTTGCAAAGCAAATGAATTTTTGCTGAGAAGCTTCTCATGGCAGAAATACACCCGGAGAGTTTGCCAAACTACTGCCGAGGGGCGACCCCGTTTAGAAAAATTCTTTTTCTAAATAATTTTTGATGTTACTTTTGCCGGGCATCGTACCGCCACGACTTGGTGTAGAAGGCCGAACACTTAACCGCTACACCACGGCGGCCGCCAAGTATGTATCGCGACATAAATGTTCCATATGGATGTAAGGTGTGACAGTACTCAATCCTGATTGTCATTTCCTTTGTTGTGGCAGCCCTCTGTCAATAACTTTTGAAAGATGTCATAACAATAATTATAAAAAATTAAAAAAAACTCAACAGCGCTTTTGTTTTTTCACACGCTTGTGGTAAAACTATCATGGAAATCGGACACAGTCACAAAAATGAAAAAGTACACACATTAAAGGGCCCAAGTGATAACATATATTACAGCATTTAACTACTTATGATAATATATCGTGCCGGCTTATCAGTGCAATTGAAAACTTAATAACAACGTGTCTATATATATGAATATACACTACTCATTCACCGGTGCATGAAAATGAGTACAACAACGACGAGAAAGCCAAAGCTGCTTTTAGAAGATCCCAGATTTCGCATACGTCCACTACAGCAGGTGGCATCGGCTTGTACTGGCGCCCTCATAACAGCATGTTTCAGTAAGTTGCCATTGCAATTTATCAACTTAGTATTATTAATATCACCCCGTTACAGTGACTCCATTAGACGTTGTGAAGACGCGTTTGCAAGCTCAACAAACTACAGCTAACAAATGTTTCCTTTATTGCAATGGCCTTATGGATCATTTGTGTCCTTGTGATCCCACTATGCCGCAACTTAAGCCTGAAAAGCGTTTAAATGGCACAATTGTATGTATTTCACAATCATATTGTTTTGAATGCGCTTTATTTTACGTACATATATACATGTGTGCATAGATATATAGTAGATTTAGTTATATGATGCATCACTTAACATTAAAACAATTTTCTGGTTTTTAGGATGCTTTTGTGAAAATCGCACGTAACGAAGGCGTAGGCTCATTATGGTCTGGATTAAGTCCAACCCTCGTGTCAGCGCTTCCATCGACCATCGTTTACTTCGTTGCCTATGAACAGTTCAAAATGCATGCACTCGAATTCCATTACAAGTATTTGGCGGAAGTGAAGGGCTCACCACGCGGCCGTGAGATACCCCTACACATACCGCTGCTTAGTGGAATATCAGCGCGCGTTTGTGCAGTCACCTTTGTCAGCCCGATTGAGTTGATTCGCACTAAAATGCAATCACAAAAGATGAGCTATGATGAAATGGTATCCACTATACGGGCGGTATTGAAAAAGCAGGGTTTCCTCGGTTTGTTTCGTGGTCTACCACCAACGATTCTGCGTGATGTGCCCTTCTCCGGCATATACTGGACTTCCTATGAGAATATAAAAAGTTGGTTCGGTGTAGTGGAGCCAACATTTTGGTTTAGTTTCATGGCAGGTGGAATATCTGGTTCGGTAAGTAATAAATGGCGGTAACAAAATTCAAAAGTTAACTTTTTTGAATTTCTTAAAAGTCAGTTTGTTATTGGATGGAGGGGAAGGCGATTATCATTCTCGCTGTTGCTTGTAGCATAGTAGTATATGTGGTAGAAGTTAACTTTTCAACTTAAAGACCGTTTTCTCAACTATCGCATAAGAGCATTTTTTTTTTTTTTGTTTTTTATCACTATGAATTGTATGGGATACGATAAAAAAAGAAACCCGATTTTTGGCACAACTAAAAGGATTTTAGCTATACTATTTTAGCAGATGATGCAGGTTGGCATGGAATTAGAAATTTATGTAGGTGATCATAAAATACCTACTGTCTCTCACCCAAAAATCTTGGGAGTGACTTTCGACACCATGCACACTTTCGATGCCCATTCAGCTGCAATTGTCTTAAAATTACAGAGCCGTAACAAAATCCTCAAATCACTAGCCGGCAGTACTTGGGGTAAAGACAAAGAAACGTTGTTGGTAACGTACAAGGCAATTGGTCGGCCGATCCTGAACTATGCGTCGCCGATATGGTCGCCGGGGCTTTCAGACGTTCACTGGAATCAGCTTCAGGCCTGTCAAAACACCGCGCTCAGAACCGCTACGGGGTGCGTCCTTATGTCACCTATATCTCATATACACATTCCGCCTCCTAGGACCATAAGATCGCATTTACGTAAACAGGTGCATAAACAGGCCTTGGGGCATATCCATACAACGTCTGTTGGCCATTACTCTGCGCTCTGTCCGCTAAACAATGTCTTACATGCCGCAACACCTGGCATTTCTGAAGAGGATCGCCATCTTCCTGTTGTTGTTGTTGTTGTTGTTGTTGTTGTAACGAAGCGTAGCCCTGCCCAGCGTGTACTTTTCCTTAACCTAAATTGTCATCAATTTCTTCTAACGGGAGTCCTAGGAAACTTGCAGTTTCAACAGGGTTGGACCAGAGGGAGATGGGTGTTAGAAGAGTGGGCTCCGAAGAGCAGATAAATAAATGGTTGGTATTATGGGGTGACGAGCCGCATGCCGGACATTCATTCGGCACGTCAAGGTCTAGTCTGGATAAGTAGGAGTTTAACCTGCTACAGTATCCAGAGCGTAATTGAGCCAGAGTGACCCTTGTCTCTCGAGGAAGATGACGCTCCTCAGCCGCGACGCGAGGTGGTTTGGCGTGCAAAACGGCGTTCAGTGGACAGAGCGAGACATAAGACGCAACGGACGTGTCATGGATGTGCTTCAGGGCCTGCGTATGTACCTTTGGATCAAACGGCGAAAGTGTGAGGTGCCGGATCTCATCAAAATGCTCACGTAGATGTGCCCTTACGGTCCTAGGAGGTGGCTCATACTCAAGCAGTAGTCTGTTGGGATGTTGTGGTTTGCAACAGTTCAACAGGTACTGCTTGTTTAGCATTTCATTGTGCTCCAAAACTGGGAGCATTTCCACCTCATGATGTAAATGATGTTTTGGAGACATAAGGACGCATCCCGTGGCGGTTCTGAGTGCGGTATTTTGGCAGGCCTGCAGTCTTTTCCAATGAACCTCAGCAAGCCCCGGCGACCATATCGGCGACGCGTAATTCAGGATCGGCCGACCAATTGCTTTATAGGTTGCCAGCAACGTTTCTTTGTCTTTACCCCAAGTGCTGCCGGCTAGCGACTTGAGAATTTTGTTGCGGCTTTGTAGCTTAGAGACAATTGCGGTTGAATGAGCAGCGAACTTGTGCATGGGGTCGAAAGTTACCCCTAAGATTTTGGGGTGAGAGACAGTAGGTAATTTTTGATCGCCTACGTAGATTTCTAACTCCATGCCAACTTGCGCCGTCCAGGTCGTGAATAGTGTCGCCGAGGACTTCGTTGGCGACAATGTCAGGCTCCGGGCAGTGAAAAACTCAACAAGAGAGGGGAGATAACCATTGATCCTGGAGCATAGCTCATCTACGGAAGTGCCAGAAGCCAGGATCGTACAATCGTCTGCGTAAGAGACAATCGAGACTCCATCTGGTGGGGAAGGAAGCCCCGAAATATAAAGATTAAACAGAAGCGGGGAAAGGACACCACCCTGCGGTACCCCTTGTTTAATCTTTCTCAGTTTTGATTTTTTGTTTCTGAAAACTACAGACGATTGACGACCACTCAGATAATTGGCGGACCAACGCTTAAGACAGGGGGGGAGCGATGAATCTTCCAAATCGGATACCAGTTGTCCATGATTTACTGTGTCAAAAGCTTGAGACAGGTCAAGAGCAACTAGAACCGTCCTGTGATGAGGGCTTTTCTGGTTGAGTCCGTCAGTTATCTGAGTGTTAATGGCATTTAGAGCAGATGTTGTGCTCCGTATTTTTCTAAAGCCATGTTGGTGCTCGGCTAACCTCAACTTTGATGTGTAAAGAGGAAGTAATACCGCCTCCAATGTCTTCACTACTGGCGAGAGGAGCGATATCGGACGATAAGACTCCCCTACGTTAGCTGGCTTGCCAGGCTTTAGTAGTGGGACCACGACTGCCTGTTTCCATTTTTCAGGTATGACAGAAGTGGCCAGGGACAAATTGAAGACGGTAGTGAGGTATTTTACTCCCTCTTCGCCGATGTGTTTTAAATGCACCATGGCTATGTCGTCAGGGCCCATAGCTTTAGAGTTTTTGGCTTTCCTGATGGCCACTCGAACCTCTGTAGCGGTGATGGAAACGGGGGCATTGTTTTTGTGTTTATGCGCACACCTGAAGATCCTACGTCTGTCCCTGTCCTGTGCAGGGTGTGGTACAAACTGTCGGCAAAAGGCCGTTGCACTTTTCTTCGGGTCACTAAACGTCTTGTCACCGAAGGTGATGTCTACGTTTTTTGGTGGACCCGTCGAATTTGACAGGGATTTGACTGTGGACCATAATTTTCCAACACCGGTAGAGAGGTTACAAGACCTCAGATGCTCCTCCCATTTGGCATGTTTGTGTTCATCTACCAACCGTCTGATTTCCGCGTTGAGACCACTGATCTGTGGGTCTGCGGGATCGATGCTACGTATATGGTCACGTTCATTGGCCAGGGCTGCAGCTTCAGTTGGGAAGTTTGGCCGTATATTCTGTATTCTCCCAGCTGGTATAAAAAGGGCTGCAGCTCTATTTATGACCTTACGTATTTCCTTTTCACCTTGGCGTACGTCAGTCGGTATGGGAAGAGCACCAAAGGAGCTCTCAGTAAACTCAGTAAAGCCAACCCAGTCAGCCCTCCTGAAGTTTACGTAGGATCTCTTCTCAGAGGTGGTGAAATCCGGGGCACGATCAACGGACAGGATGATTGGCAGGTGATCTGATGCCAAAGCCACCATTGGGCGCCAGTTTATGCAGTTTATTAGACCTGGACTAACAATTGTTATGTCCGGGGAGCTACTGCAATTTACTGCCATCCTCGTGGGGGCGTCCGTGTTCACCGCGCAGAATGTGGAAGCGTCAATTTGCTCGGCTATTTCCCGTCCTCTGCCGTCAGCAGAATGGCGTGAATGCCACATGTCATGGTGTGCATTAAAATCGCCCATAATGACACGGTTATCGCCCCGTAGGAAATCGCTTAAATCAGGGCGATAACTTCTGGGACAACAGGTGACGGGAGGTATGTAGATGTTTATCAGCTCGAGATCAACACCTCCAGCTGAAATGACAATACCCTGTCGCTCTAAGGGTATGTCCTCTTGGTCGGTGTTGAATGCAAATTCCCTATACCGCACGGTTTGGTGGATGATGAACGCAAGACCACCCCCACCGTCCGTACGATCATGCCGGAGAATGTGGTAGCCACCACTCGCTCTGAGATCCGAGTGGGTGCCAAGTTTAGTCTCCTGGATTGCAGCAATTTTGATGGAGTTTTGCTGCATAAACTTGGTGATCTCCACAATCTTGCCAGTTATACCATTGCAGTTTAATTGCATTATTTTGAAATGCGGGGGAGAGGCAATGGTCACTCTGGGAGTCAGGGACTGGTGCGCTCGCCGTGGAGGTAATATGCTAGTCCGTGATCGTCGTCGCAGTCCTGAAGGCGACAAATTCCGCTCGTTGGGAAACGAGGTAGAATTTGTCGGCAATGTGGGCTGCACAGCTCGACAACACGGCGCAACATACGCATCAGTCCATAGATTTCTGTTTGCGAGCCCTGAGCATATGCGCAGGTGACATTGGCCAAGGCAGATATTGCACTTGACCGATGGCACTGTGGACGCATATATTCTGTGCCGACAAACAGTGCACATAGTGTGAGGGACCAGGAGCTGATGGCCTTGATTCACACTTGTGCCGGTACCGGAAGAAGTAGAGGGGAGGAGAATATTTTGGGGCGGGAGTTGTAGCTCAGCAGTGCTCACAACATCAATAGATGTGCTACGTAGGGAGTAGCTATGAGCTGCTGTGTGAGGTGTTAGCGCGCTAGGGCGCGAGCTACAACTGGGAACACACAATGTTTGCTGAGCAATAGATATATTGCGAAGGGGAGGCGATAGCGCTACGCCGGAGCGTCGCGAGCCACGGGACGTTCTAAGACGTGAACAGCAAGGTGCCACGAAGGTTTTGAAAAAACTAAGAGGCCGGTGTGTTTTTGGATCTAGTCCGGAACAACTAGACTTGTGTAGCCAACCTTTACAAGATGTGCATTGCACCGAATGCGAACATCTGGTATAAATTTTCTTCCGGCACACGCAGCAGAACCATTCTGTTGGACCAGGGTTTAGCTCAACGCCAGACCGGAACAACAGAATAGGGAGCAGCCCTGCTGCAAGGAACTGCTCCAGGGATGACAATTTAAGGGGGAGGAATCGTGACACGTTAGACAGGGTCACTTCGGGTGTACTGCTCTTGGCCAGGCTGTAATAAAAAAATACAGCCTGGGTCGTTTCGGTACGAAGGGTACTGCGCAAGCACATGTACCTTTCTCGCAGAACCGGCAGTACGTAGAAACGCCTGTTGTTGTTGTTGTTAACAATGCATTGCCCTGTCTAGAGTGTATGATCATTCCGAAGATCTTCATCAAGCTCTTCTAAGGGGAGTCCAAGGAAACGTGCAGTTTCAACAGGGTTTGTCCAGAGGGACAGGAGGGTTAGAAGAGTAGGTTCAGATGAACAATTGAAGAGATGTAGAGTATCATGGGGGGTCCTACCACATGCAGGGCATGTATTTAAGATTGTATCATTAAGTCTGGATAAGTAGGAGTTTAACCTTACACTATATCCAGACCTAAGCTGTGCCAAGGTCACTCTTGTCTCCCTTGGTAAGGTGCGTTCTTCTTCAGCAATATCCGGTGGAGGACTGTTCAGAACGGGATTCACAGGTAGAGATCCGACAAAAGTGTCTACCGACTCGGTGTGGATGTCGGTTAGAGCCCGCTTATGATTCTGCAGATCAAACGGCAAGGTAATATGATGCCGGATCTCATCATAATGCTTACGGAGATGTCTCTCGGGGGCGGATCTATGTCCAAAAGATGACGGTTTGGATGTGCTGGCTTGTGGCAGTTCAGAAGGAATTGCCTGCTCAGCATTTCCGCATGCTCTTTTACATTGAGCAGTTTTGCCTCCTGATGGAGGTGAGACTCGGAAGACATGGGGAAGTTCTGATGGCAGTATTTTGGCAAACTTGTAACTTCGTCCAGTTGGTGTTATGTACATTAGGCGACCATATGGGTGCAGCATAGTCAAAGACTGGTCGGCCAATGGCCTTATATGTAGTGAGCAACGTTACTTTATCTTTTCCCCAAGTACTGCCGGCAAGTGACTTGAGGATCTTGTTGCGACCACGTACCTTTGAGACACATGACCAGCAAATGAGAAAGTATTATCCAGTGTCACCCCTAATAACTTTGGGTGGCTGACAGTTGGTAGCTTAGTGCCATCAACGAAAATGTCTAATTCATTTCTCACCTGGTGCGTCCATGTCGTAAAAAGCGTCGTCGTTGATTTTGTCGGAGATATTGTCAGATCTCGCTCAGTGAAAAACCTGAGGTTCCCTATGTACAGTCACTTCTCAGAGCAGAAAACCCAGGACATCGCCATGGATCTCTGCGCAGTGGAACCACCCGGGGTTTTACCTCAGCCAAGGACTGTCAGTTTCAATGTAACCCTGTTTAGCGTCATCTTCCTCGAGAGACAGGGGTCACTCTGGCTCAATTACGCTCTGGATATTGTAGCAGGTTAAACTCCTGAACCCTGATGTGCCGAATGTATGTCCGGCATGCGGCTCGTCGCCCCACAATACCAATCACTTATTTTCTTGCTCTTCTGAGCCCACTCTTCTAACACCCATCTCTCTTTGGTCCAACCCTATTGAAACTGCTAGTTTCCTTGGACTCCCGTTAGAAGATATTGATGACAATTAGGTTAAGGGAAAAAACGCGTTGGGCAGGACTACGCCTCGTTACAACAACAACAACAACAGCAGATGATGCGCTGAGGGATCTACAACAAATTTGTCGTTGCGATAATTTCGCGAAAAGGGAACATGATAAATGAAGTTTCCGGTAAATTTACAGTGAACTTTAAAATTAAATGGTAGATGAGAAAACGGCCATAAGAATAATATCGAAAAATTAAGAATATCTTAGTACTAAGAGGAGGTGATAGATCTATATACGCATAAATAGCAAAGTTTCCGGGTAACCGATATTTTCTCGGTGTTTTTCGAAGTTGGCGTAATTTTACTACCAACAATACGAGTATGTGTAAGCTTTCCAAAATAAATTTCCAAAACATATCGATTACTAGTTTCAAAAAGAGCTTACAGTGAAATAAATAGGTGGAAACCCTGTAAATCGCTCCAACTGAACACGAAAGTAGACGTTTTTAGAATGAAGCATACATATCGTTACCTTAATTCACAACGGCCCTAATTGACGCATTTTTCGAAAATGACTACTACAAATTTTAAGAAGTTTCACATGCGTTCAATTTATTTCCAAATGGCTGGTGTTACATCTGCTGGAAGATAGACACACCTAAAGTTTTAATTTCTATCACAATTGTTATTCCCTAATCAAATTTCACTCTCCATTAAAACATTGCATGCATCGCCACCTAGTAAATTTTACTGATAGTAATAAAACAACCGCCCTATCTTATCTCTTCTATGTAAAAAATACAAATCGTATATTAAATCAAATATCATATTACAGTTGGCGGCTACAATAACGACACCATTTGACGTAGTTAAAACACATGAACAAATTGAATTTGGAGAAAAAGTACTTTTCACAGGTAAGCTTACATTGTTTCCCAATCATATACTGGTATCTTAACTCTTCTTTGTACTTGTTACAGATAAACCTGCCTCTAATGTTGGTCATTTAAATATACGCAAACGCCTCTGGTCCATATATCGCATAAATGGAATACGTGGTTTATTTGCAGGTCTAGGTCCGCGATTATTGAAAGTGGCACCTGCATGTGCAATCATGATTTCTACATTTGAATACAGCAAAGCTTTCTTCTATCACTACAATGTGGAGCAACATAATGAGGCGTTACTAATAGCAAACACAAAAAAGGGTGCCGCTTAAATACACTTACCTACTTTAATCGTGATAAATAAGTTAAGTGTTTGTATACCCAAACAGATTCCAAAGAAGAAAATAAGAGCAAATGTCGGAAGCGGGTTATTGATATTTGTTTGATATGTATGTATATACCCTATGATAATCCCTTTGTTAAGCTTTTATATCTTTAATTTTTGTGTTTATTAGCGCCAAAATTACAATTTAATTGATGAGCTGGCAATTGCCTTAAGTGTCCTATTGTAGTGTAGATATTTATTTTATAAATATCAAATATATTTCAGCTGCTGAGTGGAAGATCACCATATTTCAAGATATTTTTTTAAAAACTCCCTATTTCAGAATTTGTTTAAAGAACGCTCTATTTAATTTTTTTTTAAAAACGACTTCGGAAATTTCAATACAATTTCAGCTGAGATGTGTAGGACGTTTTTCACTTTAATTTTAAAACAGGGCGTTATTGAAACAAATTGCGATAAGGTATTTTTGAAAAAAAAATTTGGTTATACATAGGTCGATCTTTCACTCAGCAGTAGTTTTAGCAGTAGTTAAAAAAGAAACGACACAACAACAAACGAACGTATTTTTATAAAACAAACTAAAAAACCTTGTACCTTACAAATGCAAAAAATAAAATTACTTGTTTTGTTTCATAGGTATTCTGTTACGGTAACGTGACCTTTTTTGAAAAAAAAAAAAAAAAAAAATTGTTCGGGACCCAAATTCGAACTTACATTATTAGATCAAAATACTTTTTCTTTTATTTAATTTTCATATCTGTTGGTCAATTTTAAGTAAATTGTTCGGTATAGTAAAACAATAGTATTGACCTGGAATAGGAATTTTGTTCTTAAAGATCCATTTATCATTTTGCTCATCGTAAACTGAAACGCAATCTTTATTCTCGCCGTCATAGCCACCAACAGTCCACAATTCATTGTCGATTGAAATGCAACCAGGTAATTGAAGTCCACTATGCAATGGGCAAATCTGGGTCCATTCATTCCTTTGTGGGTCATAGAGTTCCTCTGTGGGCGAGTTTGTACCACTTCTTCCACCTACAACAAATATGTGTCCATTGTGAACAGTTGCAGCAGGATTGGAATGTGTTGTATTCATATCCAATCGTTGAGTCCAGCAATTTGTAGTGGGATCATAGCATTCGACAGATTTTAAATAAGATTCACTCCGTCCGCCTAAGACGTAAATTTTTTCGTTGAGAACCACCGCACGACAGAAAGCGCGTTGTTGTTGTTGTTGTTGTTGTTAACAACAAAACACTCCCCGAAGGTTTTGGGGAGTGATGCCGAAGTTGACAGTCCTTGGCCGGATATGACCCCGGTACGCTGCGGTGCTCCCTTGCGGTACTGCCCGACTGTCGTGGTAGCGATTTGGTATGACCAGTGGTACCTTCTAGGTCATGGCATCCCTCCATCCATGAGGAAGGAGAAGATGGGTAATGAGAGGTGAGAGGCATCATATCCGTAGATCAACCATCGAGTTAGCACGTCAATTACCTATGTGCATATTAGTCGCCTCTTACGACCGGTATGCCTACCTCGGGCATATTCTAAACCCCTAACCCGCAGGGTCAACAGAAAGCGCGTGGTGTGATCATACTCTTTAATGACGTCCATCCTTTAGAAACGGAATACATTTCCACTGATTTTAAAAATTCACCATTCACTCCCCGTCCTCCAATTGCATAGATATTATTATTTAATAGCGCCAAACAATGGGCATATCTTGGCAGATTCATTGACGGCAGCAGTTGAAATGTTTTCGTTTTGAAATTCCAGCTGCGAACTTCGTTAAGTATTTCGCCATTTCGACGACCGCCAATCAAAACTAAATTGTCCTCCATAAGAACTACGTCGAATTCATCCACATCTGTTTCGATATCAGCCCATTTATGCCATGAATCTTCCGTTTTGTTATATTGAAACAAAACTCTGGACTGTACATCGCAAAAAGTGACATACGTTTTAGTCCATACATTAAGCGCGAAAAATGTCGAATCTGGTATCAGTCTTCCGCTTCTCGGATTAGTGAATTTCAGTGACACAGTTGCACGACTTGAAGGAACATTGACCCAAGCTACCGCTTCCATAGCCAACAAACGACAACCCCGTAATGGTTGAATGTCATTCAACAAAAAGTTGGTATCGAATTGATTTAGTCGAAGGCACGAAATAAGGTCGGCGAGTTGTTGTTTACGAGCAGACGCATCGTGTTCATACCAACGCTTTACTGATTCAAAGGCGTCCTTCTCATTTGCCACATTCAAGTCGTCACTCTCAAGGATCGTCTTTAGTTTGTTAGCATCGAAATTTAGAAACGCTGTGCTTTGCATTACATTCATAAAATTCTCTAATTCATAATACAACATCTTCTCACTTAGTAAAGCACACTGGGTATCACGCTCCAGGGCATATGTACGCTCCAATGTATAACTGGTTATGTGCTCTATTAGAAAGTCAACACAATTGGCAACAGCATCTGCCAATTGCAAACAAATAGATGCCTTCAGCGTTTGCTCTACATTGTCGATGGTTATAAGCGTTTTTCCGGTGTAACAAAAAGTTATTAAACGTTCAAAAGTTTCGCTATCGATGTCGGTGACCTCTATGACAGGAAAAATGCCTGCGTCGCTTTTGAAGAGTTGATTGAAGTATGGACTTGCGGCCGATAGAATCAAGCGATGTCCTGTAACTGAAGCACTTGGATTTGATAACTTAAATGTGACATCAATCAAATGTTGCTCATCAAAGTGATCGTATATTTGGAATAAAAGCTTCTCCATGAAGTAGTTCGCGGCATCTGGATTCACTTGTGATAGGCGTTGACGTGCAAGGGGTGCTGATAAAGCCGATGCCATTGCGTTTAGAAATAAGTTTCGTCTGTTACTTTAACGAACGAGAGAAATTCTGAAATTATAATTGCAATATATTCATTGTGTATCAGTAGATTATTATTATTATGATTTATTAACATAATTAAATAAATTAACTAGTTAAATAGACTAGTGAGCACTAGCTGCCAGGGCTATCGGCTCTATATTATAACTTAAATTTAATTTAAAAAAGTTGTTAAGTGATAATGTATGGTTTGCTAGATTGTTACTTTGATGGCTCTGGTGAAATTGTATACTGCGTTTAGGTTGTCGTTTGTTGGGTTCCTTAGAATGGTTATCAAATTTTCCTTTAGGTAGATGTTTCTTGTTGCTTGTAGGAGGGTACAGTCGGAGAATATATGTTTCAAGGTTAATGTATCCTGGCAGAGTGCGCATGTTGGCGCTGGCTCCCCTGAGAGCAGATATTCATGCGTGCATCTTGTATGCCCAAGACGAATGCGGGAGTAGATTTATATTTGTTTTTTTCAGATGTTTGCGGGTTGGAGGTACCAGTTCTTGGTTGATTGCCTTGTAGTGATAGTGGCTGTAGCTATTCCATTTTTGTTTATCTTCTTGGCGTAGAATGAATCGTCGCATATCATTTTTTCAATGGTGCTATCTGTCGTTACAGGAAGGCGGCTTGCTGATTTATCCGCGGTGTCTGCTGTTTCATTACCTGAGATGTGTACATGCCCTGGTATCCAGAGAAGTCTAATTGTTTCGGTGTTTTCAATGAGATTATCTCTGATTATCTGAATTGTTTTTGATGAGACTGTTGGGTTAAGGACTGCTTTTAAAACCGACAGGCTGTCGGTGCATATGATTGTTTTGGAGTTTTCTTCTAATGCTATAAGTATAGCGTGTTGTTGAAACGGTGTCTGTTAGGTTTTGTACCCTGAGTACGTAGCCGTTTGTGTCTACAACGGAATAACTTGCGGGTTTGTCTACGGTTTTTGACCCATCCGTGTATAAGAATTTCCAATTATTTTCATCGTAGTAACCTTTCCGTTCTTGGAAGAGTTGTAGATATATGCTGGGAGGAGTGTTCTGTTTTTTGTATCTGGACAGGTTAAGATCGCAAGATGATTTTCGGATCGCCCAAGGGGGGTTATTGGTTTTTGTCTCTTCTTTTACGTATGGTAGTCCTAAGTTTTTGCGGTATCGATTATTCTTTGAAGAGTAGATCGTGGTCTTGTGCTGCCACTAGACGAGCTTTGGATTGTTATTTTTACGTCGCGGCTTATGATGGAATCACATTCCATCATCACTTTGGGTATTAATCGTGTTTCTATGTGGTGGATTCTTTATTCCAACGTGGGTAGATTCGTCTCTGCCAGGATGTTTCTTACTAGTGTTGTTCGAAACGCGTAGGTGCACAATCTTGCTGTTTGATGGTAAACCAGACTTAGTATCTTCAGTGTGGATTTCGGAGAGTTTCCGTAGAAGAATAGCCCATAGTCAATCTTACTTAAAACTAGTGCCTTACTGAGATAGATTAGTGTGTTTATGTGAATGTGACATTTTTTGCTTGAAAGATAGGATACAAAATTTACTCTGGCATCTAATGACTTCTTTAACTCTAGACAATGGGTATTCCATCTGTAATTATTGGAAAGTACAATACCTAATATTTTAAGATGCTTGACATTTTCTTCTTCGACATAATCAATTGATATTTTTTGATTGTTAAAATCGCATTTGCGTTTCCTGCATATGTGAAAGTTTTTTGTTTTGCTCAACGATAGAATTCCTTACCCGCGACTTGCTGAATTGCGTTGGTTCCTCTTATTATTTCTACCCTCTTTGGCACCGGAATATTTAGACCAATTCACAATGTCGTTTGATATATTTCCTGCTAATTATGAAAAATTATTCCTAAAAAAGTGTCCTTTGAAAAAATTAGCAGCGAATTCATCAGCTTATTGACATTTAATTGAGTGAGAGAGCGCCAATTCGATGCAAGTTATTAGCTTTGTTTCTTGAAATCTCCAGCAAAGAACTGTCAGCAGAAGAGAGTCTTGTAAAAAGCTGTCAAAATCTCATTTCTGCTAATTTTTCGTCGAACAGGGTTCAGCAGAAACTAGCAGACAAAACAGCGGTTACGTTTCTGATTGGCTAACAATTTGAATTTACATTTTTTGTTGTTGTTTTGCTATGTCACCGATCAGCTGGTTTCTGCTGGACGAAAAATCTCCAGCAATAGCTTTGTTTCTTTCCTGCTAATTATGAATAATTATGAATAATTATTCCTAAAAAAGTGTTCTTTGAAAAAATTAGCAGCGAATTCAGCAGTTTTTTGACATTTAACTGAGAGAGAGAGCGCCAATTCGCTGCAAGTTATTGCTGGAGATTTTTCGTCCAGCAGAAACCAGCTGATCGGTGACATAGCAAAACAACAACAAAAAATGTAAATTCAAATTGTTAGCCAATCAGAAACGTATCCGCTGTTTTGTCTGCAAGTTTCTGCTGAACCCTATTCGACGAAAAATTAGCAGAAATGAGATTTTGACAGCTTTTTACAAGACCCTCTTCTGCTGACAGTTCTTTGCTGGAGATTTCAAGAAACAAAGCTAGTATGTTATGTTATACAAGTGTGGAATCCTCTCCATAGACACCATTGTGAATAACATAAAGTGTGAAATGTAGCTTTGACAGAAATGTCAAAACACACTTCAACGTCAATCAAAACACACATCCATTGCAAAATGATTGAATGGTAACCGCAGCCCAAAACAGAATACTGTGACGAATTCGATGATTCCTTGATTATTTTCCCTGAGTTCGATCACTGTACGTTAAATAAAACACTCCGATTCTGCTTAATAAATAGTACGCTTTATTTACTACTAAAAACCGTAGTACAATATCGCGGGTTAACTCACTGTTCAGTACTTCACTGTACAACACTTGAAAATAAACTGACTGATTTGCGTTGTCTTTGCGCGGTTTATATAACCTAGCAGACAGCAGCTTCACAACCTAGAAATGTCTACACATTTCTGGTTTAATCGCGCAACCGTGTTCTCGAAACGTTTATCTATCGTCATCTCCTCTTTGTGCCACATTCGCAAACCTGCCTCTCGCGCTCACAGCTATAGTTGTGGTAGTGACGCTAATGATGGAAATACGCTAGAGTTGGGAGATGAGCGATTCTTGAGAACATTCGCCACACTGCCCTCCACCTAAGTCTGATCGTCCCGATCAGACACATTTCCCGATCCAAACGTTGCTAGCCTCTCCAGATGAACCACCTTCATTTTGTTTCGTGGTCTTCCAACAGTTTGTATGCGGTAGACAACATCATTTATCCGCTTTATTACTTTATATGGTCCTTCCCAGTTACATTGCAGTTTTGGGGACAAACCTTTCTTTCGTTGTGGATTGTATAACAGCACTAAATCCCCTTCTTTAAAACCTTCCGAGTTGATGGCTTTGTCGTATCTGGCTTTCATCTTATCACTCATGATCTTCGTCCGTTGTCTTACAAGATCGTGTATTTCTCTCATTTCTTCTTCCAAAATGCTAGTGGATTTCCTGGCATTTATTCCTTCATCAGCATTTATCCCAAACTTCAAGTCAGCTGGCAACCGCAGATCATTCCCAAAAATTACTTTTGCCGGAGTCTGACCCGTTGTTTCATGTATTGCCGAGCGATATGCCATCAGGAACAAGGAGATGTGCGTATCCCAATCTTTCTGGAACTTATCCACTACTTTCCTCATGTGCTCTTCCAAGGTTCGATTGAAACGTTCCACCATGCCATCTGACTGAGGATGCAATGCAGTTGTTCGAGTTTTCCGAATACCCAATATCTTGCACATTTCTTGGAATACGACTGATTCGAAATTCCTGCCTTGGTCAGAATGTAACTCCATCGGTACACCAAACCTCGCTATCCAATTGTTAGTGAACACCTCTGCAATGGTTTCTGCCTCTTGATTTGGAATCGGGTAAACTTCTGGCCATTTGCTGAAATAGTCCATAACAACTAATACGTACTTGTTCCCGAGTTAGCTAGTAGGAAATGGGCCAGCTACATCCATGGCAATCCTCTCAAACGGTGCACCTGTGTTGTACTGCTTCATCTGTCCATGACTTCTCGACTTCGGACCCTTTGCTTTGATGCACACCTCACAGTTGGCAATCCACTCCGCGATCGACTGCCGGCAACTAACCCAATAGAATCTCTGCTTGACTTTCTCCAACGTTTTCGTGACTCCGAGATGGCCTCCACTTGGGCCATTATGTAGCTCATTCAAAACATCAGAGATTTTCTTCCTTGGGACAACTACCAGCTTCCGAGCGCATTGACCATCTTCGCTTTCCCATACTCTATGTAAGCAACCGGATACCAATTTCAGACTGTTCCACTGTGCCCAATATGACTTGGCAACAGGACTCTCTGCTGACATCTCCTCTCTTGTTGGTTGTTGTTGTTGTTGTTGTTGTAACGAAGCGTTGGTCGTTCGTTTTGCTCGATTCCTTGCATCACACGTACCAGATCTGGGTCCTCTAGCTGATGCTTCCTTAGTTGATCCATGTTCCATTCGTCCGTAGATGTTATAGTCATTAGCCGCACATCTATAACATCTTCCTTGGCCTCAGCTTTCGAACAATGCTTGCATTCTAGGTTACATGGTCGCCGGGACATTGCATCAGCATTGCCGTGGTTGCTGCCTTTGCGATGCTCTATGGAAAAGTCATAACTTTGTAGTCGCTCTATCCACCGTGCCAATTGACCTTCTGGATTACGGAACTCCAAGAGCCATTTCAAGGCTGCATGGTCTGTCCTGACGTGAAATCGCTGTCCATAGAGATACTTGTGGAAATGCTTGATGCACTCCACCAATGCCAGTAGTTCTCTCCGTGTTACACAATAGTTCCTTTCGGGCTTCCCAATTGTGCGGCTATAGTACGCCACTACCTTCTCCTGCCCATCGACAATCTGTGACAAAACCCCTCCAATCGCGTAACCGCTCGCGTCTGTATCCAAAATAAATGTTGAGCCTGGGATTGGATACGCTAACATTGGGGCAGTGCACAGCCGTTCCTTCAAGGTTTGGAAAGCCACTTCATGTTCCTTCTTCCAATCAAATGACATATTCTTCCTGGTCAACTCATGAAGGCTACTGGCTACGCTGGCGAAATTCGGTACAAATCGACGATAATACGTGCACAGTCCGAGGAAACTTCGTAGCTCATGTAAATTTTTCGGTCTTGGCCAATCCTTTACTGCTTCGATCTTCTCTTTAGCAGTGCAAATTCCCTCCGTAGTAACCTTGTGACCTAAGTAACTTACTTCCTTCTTGAACAATGCACACTTTTTGGGACTTAATTTCAGACCGGCGCCAGCTATCCTTTGGAAAACTTCCTCCAAGTTCTTAAGGTGTTCCTCAAAGCTTTTTCCCAGCACGATGATGTCATCCAGGTACACCAAACATGTTTTCCAATGCAGTCCTTTCAATACTTGATCCATGAGTCTCACAAAAGTAGCTGGAGCGTTACATAGTCCAAAGGGCATTACCGTAAATTGCCACAGCCCCTCTCCAATGCTGAAGGCTGTCTTTTCCTTATCCTCATCTTTAACCTCCACTTGCCAATAGCCGCTTTTTAAGTCCAGTGTAGAGAACCATTTCGTACCAGATAGTGAATCCAGAGTATCGTCAATTCTTGGTAGTGGATACCTGTCCTTTTTCGTTACGTCGTTCAGCTTCCGGTAATCCACACAGAACCGTATTTTTCCATCCTTTTTCTTCACTAGCACTACCGGTGAGCTCCATGGACTAGCTGATGGTTCGATCACGCCGCTGTCACTCATTTCTTGTATAATTTCTCCTACCACTTGGCGTTTGGCCAATGGAACACTTCGAGGAGCTTGGCGGATTGGTCTCGCGTCACCGGTATCAATGTGATGCTTCACTACATTGGTCCGTCCTGGTTTGGAGCCATCCTTGTCAAATATGGTAGAGTACTTTAGTAGAAGTTGGTTTGCCTTATTCTGGTGGTCTTCTTCGAGCTCTTGCGTCCACGCCGTGATATTATCTAATAGATTAATGTTGCTGGTAGAGACATTTCCCTAGAGCTGTTCACAGTTTTTAATCACCTCCACCTCCTGACATTGTCCCAATATAGCTCCTTTGGAAAGCTTGATCGGCGATCGAAACTCATTTAGTACTCTTACCGGTATACGTCCATCTTGTTTTGTCATAGCACATCCATGTTCTTATAGCTCATTGTCTTGTTTTGCATGTCGATCTTGATGCCTTGGTTGCTTAAGAAATCCACACCAACTATGATCTCATCAACAATATCTGCCACTATAAAATTGTGCAGTACGGTGACATTTCCAATTCCGATTTCACATGTTATTTCTCCTTGGACTTGAGTGTCCTCGCCAGTCGCCGTACGCAATTTTGCTCCATGTAATGGCCTCACTTCTTTGTTGACTAAATCAGATCAAATGATGGAATGGGATGCGCCCGTATCAATAGTCAGTAAGCGCTCTTTTCCGTCCACGAGTCCTCCAACAGTAACATTACTTGACTTCCTTCCGATCTGTGAGACAGAGATTATGGGGCATCCAATTGCGGGAGCCAGCCTACGCCCCTTGCGGCTGACTCTCTTTAGTTCAACGGTTGGTTGGATTGGGAGACTTGCTCATCTCCTTCAGCCTTGCGCTTACGTCCGCTTGCATTACTGGAATTATTGGAGCTAGATCCAGATCCACAATAACGTGCAATATGACCAGATTTTCCGCACTTGAAGCATTTAATGGCCGCTTCATTTTTCTGTTGCTTTCCGTTTATTGCTTCTAGGATTGCGTCCACCCATTCTGGTCGTTCTACTTCCACACGATGAGCTTTGTACGCTGGTTTGGACAAAAGTGATGCTGTTTCTTGAGTTAGAGCATGTGATACCGTCTCCGCAAATGATCTCTTTGGATTTGCATAGGTGGCCCGCTTCGTCTCCACGTCACGTATTCCATTTATGAAACTTTGGATTTTCACCCTCTCGATGTATTCCACTGGTGCGTCTACGTTTGCTAGATGAGCCAACCTCTCGATGTCCGATGCAAACTCCTGTAATGTTTCGTTAGCCTTCTGGAAGCGATTCTGTAGCTCTATTTGATGTATCTGCCTTCTATGCTCGCTGCCGTAACGTCTTTCAACGGCTCCCATCAACGCTTCATAGTTGTTTCTTTCAGCGTCCGGAATAGTCTGTAAGATTTCGGCTGCAGGTCCTTTCAATGCCACAAATAAAGCAGCGACTTTGTCCTCAGCGCCCCAGTTGTTCACAGCTGCTGTCTTCTCAAATTGTAGCTTAAATACCTGGAAAGGAACAGAACCGTCAAAGGATGGGGTTTTTACCTTGGGTGTGGTTGTTGAAACAGATGGACGATTCAGCTGCAACTCTTGGATACGTCCTCTCAGCGCATTGACTTCAGCGTCCATTTTATCTTGGAGCTCTGCAATCTTTGCATCTTGTGCTTCCAACTGCGAAGTGATAAATGACCGCTGTTCCTCCATTTGAGTGATGACACCTGTTCCAGTCTAGTTGTCATGCAAGTTTTCTGTTCTTCCAACTGAGACGCCATGTGTGTTTTCTGTTCCTCCAACTTTGATGCCATGCGTGTCTCTTGTTGTTCCAACGCGGATGTCATGTGTGTCTTCTGTTCCTCCAACTGAGATGACATGCTTGATGTTATGTTGTTTGACATCTGAGCCAAGGCAGCCAATAAAGAGTTTGTGTCCACATTTACCACTGAATCCGTAGAGTCATTTTGCTCTTCTATTTTCGTCGCTCCCTCTTCCGAAAGTTGAAAAACATGATTGTCAACGTTGATTCCTTCCGCTTCCGTAGCCTCGCGTAGACGTGATTGTAGCTCTGGCTTATTGCCTGTTGTTACCAATCCACGTTTCTCCAACTCGTTTTTGAGTTGCTGGATCTTCAATTCATTAAACTTTGCCATATCCTTGTTACCTTTACAATGTCCTTGTTGTCCTTTTCAATGTCCGTGTTATCCTTTGCAATGTCCTTGTTATCCTTTTCAATGTCCTTGTTAACCTTTTCAATGTCCTTGTATTTATTTAACAATACCGCTTCTGACACCAATTGTGACGAATTCGATGATTCCTTGATTATTTTCCCTGAGTTCGATCACTGTACGTTAAATAAAACACTCCGATTCTGCTTAATAAATAGTACGCTTTATTTACTACTAAAAACCGTAGTACAATATCGCGGGTTAACTCACTGTTCAGTACTTCACTGTACAACACTTGAAAATAAACTGACTGATTTGCGTTGTCTTTGCGCGGTTTATATAACCTAGCAGACAGCAGCTTCACAACCTAGAAATGTCTACACATTTCTGGTTTAATCGCGCAACCGTGTTCTCGAAACGTTTATCTATCGTCATCTCCTCTTTGTGCCACATTCGCAAACCTGCCTCTCGCGCTCACAGCTATAGTTGTGGTAGTGACGCTAATGATGGAAATACGCTAGAGTTGGGAGATGAGCGATTCTTGAGAACATTCGCCAAAATACGAAAGTTGCGTTCGCGATGCAAATAATTTGTACAAATTATCTTCTTTTGTGGTAAAATAATAATTAATAATTTCGCGATGAAAAATTATCCAGCAAGGAGAGAGGAATTGAGAGCGCGAAATGACATTTAATTTCGTGAGAAGCTGATAATTCTTGCTGGACAAATTTGGTCCAGCACGAATTAGCAATCACGTAAATCAGCTGATTTTGGCACACGGTCATAGTATATGTAAACAAAATATCAGGTGGCGCGCTAAACTTGCAAATATTTTTTCATTTCGCGTTCGCGTAAAAATTGTCCATCATCTTTCATTGAGCGAGAATACGTAAAAATTGAGAATAGTTTCGTTGCTGGATAATTCGTACTGGACCATGGCTCAATAACTACTGGTTGTATTGACAGCTGTGGCTAACGGTTCTTTCGTGCTTTGTTGATTTTTTATCACTCAAACTATCACCCTTTTTGTTTTCTTGTTTACATTCTTTGCAAAGTTCGTGGAAAAGCTACGGAATTCGTTTGTGTGTTTTAATGAGTTTTAGTTAATTTTTTTAGAAAAAATAGTTGCGAAAAGAAATTTAGTAAGTGCTTTGTGATAATCTCTTTAGAAAATGTGGAAAAACAAGTAAAAAGCCAGGAAAAATAAGTATATCGTTTGTTCACGTGTTTTTATGCGTTTGTTGTTTTGCCACTGCTTTTGACACAAAAATTCGGGCCAAAACGGTAATCTCGTATTCTGTTTTAGGCCGCGATTACCATTCAATTATTTTGCCATGTACTGGACTTTTAGACGAACACACCTGAAATTAACAAACGCATAAAAACACGTGCACAAACGATATACTTATTTTTCCTGGCTTTTTACTTGTTTTTCCACATTTTCTAAAGAAAATTTCTTTTCACAACTATTTTTTTTCTAAAAAAATTAACTAAAACTCATTAAAACACACAAACGAATTCCGTAGCTTTTCCACGAACTTTGCAAAGAATGTAAACAAGAAAACAAAAAGGGTGATAGTTTGAGTGATAAAAAATCAACTGTGCATGAAAGGACAGTTAGCAACAGCTGTCAGTCTAGTATGTTATAGCTTTGTTTCTTGAAATCTCCAGCAAAGAACTGTCAGCAGAAGAGAGTTTTGTAAAAAGCTGCCAAAATCTCATTTCTGCTAATTTTTCGTCGAACAGGGTTCAGCAGAAACTTGCAGACAAAACAGCGGATAC
>CAXKVI010000234.1:5000-72500 GCA_964058755.1 Campiglossa producta
GAGTACGCGTGAGCACTTCATACAACAACAGTAAATATCTAGTAAATTAACGCAATAAGATGATATATTTTAAATTGTATTGCGGGAAAAACGAATTATTTTACTTATGCGTAAATATTTTTGTACGTTATTGGAAATGGAAATGGAGAATATATTTATTTAGAGCCAAGGCGCCATGCTTTTATTTATTAAAATTAAAAAGTAACACTAACAAAAACAAAAATACAAAAGCTTGGTGAATAAACCAATATAAGCGCCTGCTAACCCGTGCCATGCCATACTCTTGTTTGTTGATATATGCGTTGATAGAGTTTATAAAATCCATTAAAATTTCGTTTTTCCTTACTCAGGGAAAATTTGGTTCTTTTCTTGCCACATGACCGCCCTCTCCGCCCTGCCTAGCAGCTTTTAGCCCCATCTCGTTATAGCTATAAGTTTTGCTTATGTTGTTGTAGAACAGTTACAACAACAACAATATGATGAGAAAAGCGCCGTACAACCAGAAAAACCAACACAATCCAGAGAACAATAGCTCTAGCGTTAGTAGAAGCTGCAACAACAACAACAATCCAATGAATACCACCGCTTACAATACAACAAACAATATTGAAAATAAAATCGCAAATTCGCATCTTCGCGCTGAAATAGAATAGAAGAATAAAGTATAAAAATTGTATAAATTGAAGTCCTTTTGGACCATATATCACTTTGCTTGACAGAGCAATTCCCTTATCGTTGTTGAGAAATCCTTTCGACCGTAGTTGCCTCACACCAAGTGCAAAACAGAAAAAGAACAAAAAAAAAAAAAAACGAGCATACATTGAGAAAAAACAGCAACAATCTGAGAAAGTTGCTTTCATCGGTCGTTGATGCGGCTTAAAGACGGAGTTCTAAATTCCAAACTGGCATTTGGGTAATAAGTGTTGAAGGAGGAAAGGAACTTTTATACGTAGTAGATGGAAAGCAAGATGCAGACCTAGCATGAGCATAACAGTGGAAGGATGTATTTTCTGATTGCAAGGATAATAGGCAACCTACGTCGTGGTTTCATTTCAAGTCTTTTCTACTGTTTCATCTCATTGTCTTTTTTATCATTGTTTAATTTACTCTATTCTAATTTTTTTCTTCACAGTAAGCTTTGAGTGAGGCAAAATTATACTATTGCGCTAAATAATGGTTGTAAGTTTGTGAAGAACGTTTTGCGTAGAACGGGGCCTCCGTCAGTAGTACTAATTTGGACTTAGACCGGATATACAAATATAGTGCGGTAAGGTGGCAACCCAGGTGGCAACCCTACTTGAAAATATTTTAGTTGACATGTCGCTGAAAATACCTTTCATATGATACCCATATTGGCATAGCGAACTCCATAATTTAAAAAACTTAGATAGGTGGCAACTCTGTAACCCGCCCTAAGTGGCAACCCGAAAGGGGATAGTCTTAGAATTAACCATAATATCTATTTTCAAAATTTCATCCAAATTGGTCAAGCGGTCCCCGAGATAGTCTGTATATACAAATATACAAATGTACAAATATACATATTATGGTGTTGTAGCATAAAAGGTGATGTGATGTCGATCTGATATTGTATAGAAAAATTCACTTCTTCTGTGAAGAAAATTAGTTTCCAATATGATAAAATATCGCACGACTTCATTTGGCGTGATCTCGCCAAATTACATGTGATTGAAATGTAATTTGGTTTTCTTCTTTGTGATCAAAACTTAATTGGTGCTCTATTATGTTTCGTTTTAGTATATGAAGTGATGTGATGTCGTTATGTGCTATACATTGAAATGTCGATATGATATTGTCATGAAAAAATCACTTATTCGGTAGATCAAAGTGTTTTAGAATATGATGTTATATCGTATGAATTTTATCTGACGCGATCACATAATCTGTGTATGTGATTTTGAAGTTATTTGGTATACTTTGTTGTGATCTAAACTCGTTTAGCATATGAGGTGATGCGATGTAATAATATGATATACATTGATATTTTGACAATGCAAAAAATGCATTAGATGTATTTGTTCTGTTATGAACTACTACCTCTACTCTGCATATCCTCGAGATTTACCTGAGGGACGGCTTTGATGAGGAGGCCATCACTTAATTAAATAAAGTTTCTATCTTAAGAGCCTTGCTCATTTAACTACAGTGAATACAAACATTACCTGAACTAAATTTATAGCGAAATATAAATTATGTTGTAAAATAAAATGATTTTTAGCTTTATCCAAAAAGCCATGGAACTTTTTAACTACTTACTGAACTTGGTATGTGTCTGCTTTTAGCTTCACCAAGTGCCACTAATTGATTCAATTTTCATACAAAAAGGGAAATGTCACTAAAGAAGCACTTGAGCGTAGCTTATTACATTTCAAATTCAAATTCATACACTTATCCAGCTGCTGATTTATTTCTTTCAACTTTTTAGAAACTCATTGAATTATGCAAATTTTATATTGGCAATTCATGTTTTTGAGTACATACATTCTATGCAAATAAATTTGGTATCAACATCATCACTGGTATAAAATAGTATTCAACTTGATGTGCCAAGAAAATCTGTTATTCACTTGTAAAACAATAAACGAGCTTGTTAGACAAATCAAATCAATAATGTGGTAACAATTCGATTTTCAGCACCTTTCTTACCAAAATTTTGTATAAAAGGCAGCCATGAAGCTGAGCTGAGGAGGAAGAGGCGTTGCAGTAATGTCCCAAAAGTGAATGAAAAAGCACTCTTTGACAAGCAAAAACATTGAGATGTTGCTGCTTCTTCTCCTACTCGATTGAGGATAATGCATCCGCATGCGAGGCAGGATAATTTGTGGGTGTATAGGTATTTGTGGGCGTGAGACTACGGCTAAAAACCTTAACGACCATAAAGTGACTATGGTTTCACCTTTGCGCGTGGGCGTAAAAAGAGAGAGCACTCGTAAGTGGGTGTGGTTGGCAGCTTGTCAAAGCCACAAGAAAGCATTTCGATTTGGGTGTTTTTATATTTTAATAATGAAGCTGGATTTTCTCTTTTTATGCTGCTGATTTTTGCAGCATTTTAATGTTATACAAAGTGGAGGGTGGATGGGAAATCAGACAACAGAAAAAACATAAAATAAACATTATAAATTGTAATGGAATATTTTAAGAGTGCAGGTTTTTTCTTTTAACTTAAAAATTTCCTGCTTCCAAAGGGCTTACCAAACATTTTTTTCTTCCTATATTAAGAAAAGAATCTCATCAACATGAAATTCATATTACCTGCATTTCCTTCATTTCAACAACCAAATTCAAAACGTATTATCCATCCTATCGTTTTGCCTTTAGACGTATTGCAATATCATTCATACTCTGCCAACAAGTTTAATATGTATTATAATATCTTGGCAGTCAAGCAGTTGGCTGGAGTGCGCTTTCTCTTGTGTTGTTGTTGTTGCGCCTTAATGGCATATTGCCTTTTATCTGCGGCCAAGAATGATATTTTTTTAATGGGAAAAGTGCTCTAGAATGTTGCAAATGTCACTATTGGGACTAGTTAGCATTTGACTTGCAAAGATTTTTCTCCGCCTCCTATGGCACCTTAAAAGAGTCAACCCCTTTCTTTGGTTTGTCTGCGGCATATTGCGGCTTTTTCTTTTATTATAATAACTGTGTGGGTATGTTTGGATGAGTCTTATTGTAATTCGATTGCAAGATTTGGAAAGGCGTTGTCGTTTTCTTTGGAGGAGCGTTCCGCCAGCAGTAAGAGTTTATTAAAAATCTGGCAAGATATCGTTGATGCTTCTTTAAAAGGGTTGATTTTTGTTCAATAATAACAAATGTTATTTTCATTTGATGTTCTATTTTGATTGCTATGGCAGTAAAGTTCATTTTGTATCAAAGAATATACTATAAAGATTATGCAAAGCAGTTGAGCAGTCTTCTAAGAATATCTAAATTTGTATCTTTCCCGATTTTTTAATGTTAATTTTATTTTTTATTTGATTTTATTTTATTTTTTATTTTATTTTATTTTATTTTATTTTATTTTATTTTATTTTATTTTATTTTATTTTATTTTATTTTATTTTATTTTATTTTATTTTATTTTATTTTATTTTATTTTATTTTATTTTATTTTATTTTATTTTATTTTATTTTATTTTATTTTATTTTATTTTATTTTATTTTATTTTATTTTATTTTATTTTATTTTATTTTATTTTATTTTATTTTATTTTATTTTATTTTATTTATTTTATTTTATTTTATTTTATTTTATTTATTTTATTTTATTTTATTTTATTTTATTTTATTTTATTTTATTTTATTTTATTTTATTTTATTTTATTTTATTTTATTTTATTTTATTTTATTTTATTTTATTTTATTTTATTTTATTTTATTTTATTTTATTTTATTTTATTTTATTTTATTTTATTTTAATTTAGTTGTTATTATTGGTCATTATATTCTGAACTTTGAAAATTTTTGTGGACTTTTGACCTGTCGAATAATTTTTATCAAATTATTCTTCTGAGTTTTTTGGCGAAAACAAGTTGAAAAATGCTACATACAATACCAACTACGATGATTGCAATTTCGATCTTGTTGAAGGATCTTGTCAAACCGCTTTGTATTGTTGCTTTTAGAAATTTTAGCATCACCTTTTTACTGGTCATCGAACCAAGGAGATTAGGAATTTCTAAAAACCGCAGTGTGTAACCATTACACCAAACCCTGCTTAGAGTGCCTGCAGGCAAATTGCAACTATAACATTGTTAAATAAAATAACAACAAAAAAATGTGCGAGAATATAGTTGCAATATAATGACCAATAATAACAACTAAATTATAATAAAGCCGGGACACGGGCAAAGAATGTACCATCAATAAGCTAAGGCTTGGCTGATGCGTGCAACAAAAATCCTAAGCCAAACTTAATAGCAACAGAATGTCGCTTTGGGTATGTGCTTTAGGTAAGAAATAACATTGTTAAATAAAATAACAACAAAAAAATGTGCGAGAATATATATTTTAATTTATTTTATTTTATTTTATTTTATTTTATTTTATTTTATTTTATTTTATTTTATTTTATTTTATTTTATTTTATTTTATTTTGTTTTATTTATTTTTATTGAATTTTGAATAACAGCACTGAACATACATATGTTAATCCTTAACCGCCTTCCTCACCCTTTTACCATCTAGATTCTAGAACATAATTTTTAAGTTATTTTATGCTAAAATTAAAATACATTGCCGAGTGACAAGTGAGAAATGTGTTGTTAGAGCGAGATTGCTACAAAACATTTCATTGCATTATTTCATTTAGTAAAAATATTAAGAGACAAAGTGCAAAGTGATGTAGTCATTCATAGATAGTATGCACATGAAGGCTACAACTTTTAAATTTAGAATCTAAATAGACATCTACATAGCGCAAAACTAGTACTAGACAGCGATTAACTTAACAAGAAAAAATACGTATATTGTTCAGGAAACGAGCTGCAGCTCCCACATTCGGTGAAGGATAGTAGAACTATGTACACTTTTCTTTTCCTCATACACACATTTGCCTCTTGTTTCCATTCTTAACAACACTTTTATAATTTGGTTTGTTAATTGTTTGCGAAATTCTATTAATAACTGAATGGCAAATGGTTTTGGCAAAATGCGCAATTAGCCACAATCGCATGCGACATTGCGACACGGCGACGACAATGTGAACAACCATTCATACTTGAGAGAAATGGCAATGGCTGGTGAACGAAAAAATTTCCTTGACGTGCGAATTATAGCAACAATAAAAAAAAAAGAAAACACTTGTATAAAATAAGAACAAAGCATTTACATTAGATATTGGGTCGACAGAAAAAAAAACGAAAGAATTTTGAAAACTTAATGAGTAACAGCAACAGTACGCAATTATTTTGCTCAAAGCTACCCTGTGGTAATTTGGACTATCTCAGAAGTATCTTAGAGCTAAACCATTTGACGGCACTACTAGTTTTTGCTCTATACACAAGGAATGCTTTCAACTGTCCACTTTTACATTGGCCCAGTGTATTGCTTCGGGGTATACTTACTACTAGATCCCAATGTCAGAAACCCCATACACTTATTTAAGCTGTTTTTCACATTCACCGATGATAACATGGATAGAAATAAATTGCACTTCTTGGGTACATTGTGTTTGATTTGACTATATGTTCTCTATTTGTAATGTTTTGTTTGTTATAATTTTAGTTTTTAGCTTTTTACCTTTCTTGACATGCGGTTGTGTTAATTAATAACGCGTCTGCGCTCACAATTAATTGCAAGTCAACCTCAGTTGTGAAAAATTCATTAAGCTAACGGGAAGAATGAAAAATGCAAGCATTATGTTTTATGTACATTAGACTGGGCCAAATAGAAACCATATTGATTATATTAAATTTTGTTTATTGAGTAGTGTAAGTAGGTAGGCTTTTTTTGATCTTTCCCATTTGTCCTTGATATTTTTCAAAATTAATATATTCATGTAGGTACTTTGGTTTTACAATGGACCCCAAAGTCAATGTTAATATTGTATATATGTATATACATACATATATCCGTTACTAACTCGGGAGCCGCTTGAGCGATTTGGTTGAAATTTTTCATATAGATAGTGCGATTCATTTTAGGATTATATACATGGGGAGGCTTGCATGGTTGCCACCTTTCTCTATTTTTTTTAAATATTGAACAGTATATGCCAATATGTCTGTCAAATGAAAGTTCTTTTCGGTCGTATTCCAAATATAACAATTTCAAGCAGGGTTGCCACTTAGCGTTGCCACCTAACCGCAATTTATTTCCTTTTTCGTATGTCTCGGGAACCGCTTGCCCGATTTGTATAAAATTGAGCATAAAGATAGTATGATTTATTTTAAGATTATATACATGGGTGTTGCCACTTGGGTCGGTTTACAGGGTTGTCACCTATCCCTATATTGTTTAAATATTGAGCAAGATGTGCCAATATGGGTATCAAATGAAAGGTATTTTCGGCCGCTTTCCAAATATAACAATTTCAAACAGGGTTTCCAACTAGGGTTGCCACCTGCCCGTATTTTATTTATTTTTCCTTATATCTTGGGAACCGCTTAACCGATTTGTATACAATTTTTCATAAAGATCGTATGATTCATTTTAAGATCATATACATGGGTGGTGCCACTTGGGGAGGTTTACTGGGTTGCAACCTATCTCAATTTTGTTTAAATATTGAGCAAGATATGCCAATATGGGTATCAACTGAAAGGTATTTTCGACCGAAAAGTGAAACCAGACATACTGGCCAAAAATAGTTTTTGCATTTTGTTATAAGAGGTATATCTTTCATTGTGTCTTGTAGCACTGTGCTATTATTTAAAAAAAAAAATTTTGTCGAAATTAGTTTTTTTTTAACTTTTCTACGATATCTTAAACCGGCTTCCAGATTTCGTTTTGGTTTAGAATAATCCCGCATGTTAAAACCAATCACCTTCCTCACATTTAGAGTCCTAGATCTGCAAGTGTCGGCAGTTCTTACAAAAAGTACAATTAAAAATTTTACGACGACTTGAAACAGGGGATAAACAAAACATAAGTGGCAAAAATGCCATTTATACCCAAGGCTCAGCCACTCAATTAACTTGGGCACATCCCACTTTAAATAAAAGCGGCACACAATGAACGAAATTGAATGGCTTAAAGCTGGCTGGCTGACTTAAAGAAAATGAAACTTGGTTTAAGGGCATTCATATAAACGTAAATAGATACATACATATGTATGTAGGTATGTTTATATGACACTGGCTGTGAGGCGGCAAAAGCTGTAGCTTCTCATTGGCTTACGACAGAATTTGCATCTTTCATTGCAAAAAGTTTTTACTATGCACAACTGTTTTGCATTTTCATATACATATAAATTTGCTTTTTTGTTTGGCAAGCACTAAAAAAGACAAAGCAAGACTACGGCCTACAGTGGGAACTTAAAGAAAATTCGTGAGTTTAATTGAAAAAATTAAAGTGACGTGAACTTAAGCTCGACTTAAGGTTGAGATTCAACCAAAAAATCAGAAAATAGTTTTTCTTTTAACCTTCATATTAAACAATATTTACACCAGTAGCAAAAACTGTTTCATTGACTTGTACAATTTTTATTTTCCTTTATTTTTTCTATTTTATTTTATTTTAGTTTAGTTTATTTTATTTTATTTTGTTTTATTTTACTTTTTTTATTTAATTTAATTTAATTTTTTGTTTTTTTTTATTTTATTTTATTTTATTTTATTTTATTTTATTTTATTTTATTTTATCTTATTTTATTTTATTTTATTTTATTTTGTTTTATTTTATTTTATTTTATTTTATTTTATATTTTATTTTATTTTATTTTATTTTATTTTATTTTATTTTATTTTATTTTATTTTATTTTATTTTATTTTATTTTATTTTATTTTATTTTATTTTATTTTATTTTATTTTATTTTATTTTATTTTATTTTATTTTATTTTATTTTATTTTATTTTATTTTATTTTATTTTATTTTATTTTATTTTATTTTATTTTATTTTATTTTATTTTATTTTATTTTATTTTATTTTATTTTATTTTATTTTATTTTATTTTATTTTATTTTATTTTATTTTATTTTATTTTATTTTATTTTATTTTATTTTATTTTATTTTATTTTATTTTATTTTATTTTATTTTATTTTATTTTATTTTATTTTATTTTATTTTATTTTATTTTATTTTATTTTATTTTATTTTATTTTATTTTATTTTATTTTATTTTATTTTATTTTATTTTATTTTATTTTATTTTTTATTTTATCTTTGATTTTGGCCCCACTGTGCAGCACAAGTTTAAGAGTTGCGTTTATGAACGTCGAAGGCTGTGCCAAGATTTATTAAGATTTAAACGAGCAACCTGGAAGATTTAATAGGTGTGAGTTTTGAAGTTTGAAATTGTAGTAATTATTTTTATTTGTTTTATCTGGAGTTGCAACTTGAAACTTCAATGCGCAACTTCATCATTCAGCTACAGCTGTGCCTTTTGGTGCTGCTTCAGCTGCGCATTTCCGGCATCGATCGTTAAAAAATATTCAAACTGTTGCATAAATGTTGGTTGCATTGAGTTTCCTCTTCAACCAAGGTAAATGAGGCTGCTAAAAAAGCCATAAAGCAGCAACTTTGTTCTTAGAATATATCTGTAAATTTTGATATATTTGACTTGTATGCAAATTGTCCTGACCGATGAGTAAAGACCTATGCAAAGTATAGCCATGAGATTGAGTTGAATTTTTTTTTTTTGGTTTGGGCTTAAATGAAGTAAACGAAATTCAATTAATTGAAGTGCGTCATTTGCACGCGCAGCAATTAGTAATGTACATATGTATAAGGACAGCCACAATGTCTGGCAGGAGCAACACTCATGCACGAGAATACACATGTCAAGTACTAATATTTTGTATGCCTCAGACACTTTCACTTTCAAAAGATATCCGGAAACACACAGCCACCGCTCTAAACTTAACACACTCCTAAGTGGCCTTTTATAAATCTACATAGATATATTAGTTTGTATGTGTGTGTTCGTATACTCATTTCTATAAAATTGTTTAACAAAAAGGTATTTGAAATAAGCCAATTCTTGATGAATATAATTAAATGAAGCCCCAAGGACACATACAGGCATGTGCGTATATACTGTTGGGGTACTTAAGTACCTATAACTCACCGGTAGCTTACGAACACAGCCTCACACTTGTAATTATAAAAATTATAATTATAATAAGAAATATCTTCTATTTTGTTTGTGCTGTATTTAACGCACAATCAATGAACCTTTTGAACTGCAATTTATTTTTGGCTACTCGAACATTTTCACTTTGTTTTCCAAACAGAGTAAATAAAAGAATCATATGCAGGGTGCCACGTTGATAAAATAATATGTGTCAGATTAAATAAAAAATAAGTAAATTAAAAAAAAAAAATTTAATAAAATATAACAAAATATAATAAAATAAAACAAAAAAAACATAAAAAAATAAAATAAAATAAAATAAAATAAAATAAAATAAAATAAAATAAAATAAAATAAAATAAAAATAAAATAAAATAAAATAAAATAAAATAAAATAAAATAAAATAAAATAAAATAAAATAAAAATAAAATAAAATAAAAAATAAAATAAAATAAAATAAAATAAAATAAAAATAAAATAAAATAAAATAAAATAAAATAAAATAAAATAAAATAAAATAAAATAAAATAAAATAAAATAAAATAAAATAAAATAAAATAAAATAAAATAAAATAAAATAAAATAAAATAAAATAAAATAAAATAAAATAAAATAAAATAAAATAAAATAAAATAAAAATAAAATAAAATAAAATAAAATAAAATAAAATACAATAAAATAAAATAAAATAAAATAAAATAAAATAAAATAAAATAAAAAAAAAATAAATAAAATAAAATAAATAAAAAAATAAAATAAAAAAAAAAATAAAAATAAAATAAAATAAAATAAAATAAAATAAAATAAAATAAAATAAAATAAAATAAAATAAAATAAAATAAAAAAATAAAAAAAATAAAAATAAAATAAAATAAAATAAAATAAAATAAAATAAAATAAAATAAAATAAAATAAAATAAAATAAAATAAAATAAAATAAAATAAAAAAATAAAATAAAATAAAATAAAATAAAATAAAAAAAAAATAAAATTAAAAAATAAAATAAAATAAAATAAAATAAATTAATACACAAACGAAAATATGAAAAAATAAAATATAAGAAAATATAAAACAAATATAATAAAATTAAATTAAAAATATAAAATAACATAAAATGAAAAAAAAAAAATAAAACAAAGAAAAAAATTTAATTAAAAATAAAATATAATAATTGTGATTTTGGGATCCAAGAACAAAAAAAAATTGGTCAAACTTTTAACAAACTTCTGCTGTAATGTACAGATTTTATATATAGTTACCTTCAAGTGTGACAACCTTTTGGTGCTGAATACAATTTGCTGGCCACCCTGTAAATATTTGTAAAACCATTTCAATTTTAAATAAGTTATGACACATGTTTAGCTTTAATAAGCCGTCGTCGTTATCTTTTCACGTGTTCATCATTCATTGCCCTTTCACAATGATGAGAAGTCGTCTGCATTACTTCCTACACGGAACTGACAATACTTTCAACGCACAGCTGCTGTAGGTGATATTTTGAGATATTTACAGAGCTAAACATTTGCTACTTAACAAACACGTATCTATGAGTAGACTTAACCATTCTGCAGTCTCTCATAATCAGCCCACTAGCTGAATATCCTGTTGCGTTCAAGAATTGTGAATTGTTTCGTCAGGCGTTCCTTTTTTGCAAATTATTCAACGGCGGGTGGTTGACGCACAATGCGCCCATCAAATGCAGCATAAACTGTCGTTGACAGTTCTCGCGGGTATTTTTATTATATTTGTTCATTATTATTGTATTTGCTTGAAGCAAAATGCACAAAAAAAATATTTTCCAGTTCAAATTTAAACGATGAATCATTTATTGAAGCCTTAAAATAAGTATGAATGTATTGTACTACTGCTTGCGACGACCACAAATATGGTGCTTTAAAGTTTTAAATAAGTTTAAAACAATAGCCATTTTTAATAATTTTTTTTGTTTTGTGTATCCAATTTATTTTACCTTTATTTTTTATTTTCTTTTATTTCATTTCGTTCATTTTATTTTAGTTTCATTTTATTTTATATATTGCTTTTTAATTGTAAATAAATATAATTTTTTTTTTTATTTTATTTTATTTTATTTTATTTTATTTTATTTTATTTTATTTTATTTTATTTTATTTTATTTTATTTTATTTTATTTTATTTTATTTTATTTTATTTTATTTTATTTTATTTTATTTTATTTTATTTTATTTTATTTTATTTTATTTATTTTATTTTATTTTATTTTATTTTATTTTATTTTATTTTATTTTATTTTATTTTATTTTATTTTATTTTATTTTATTTATTTTATTTTATTTTATTTTATTTTATTTTATTTTATTTTATTTTATTTTATTTTATTTTATTTTATTTTATTTTATTTTATTTTATTTTATTTTATTTTATTTTATTTTATTTTATTTATTTTATTTTATCACGAGATTTTGGTTAGCTGGCTCGAGGTCAAATTGAATAAAAACAAGTTTTATTGCGGTTGTTTTTATTCAATTTGACCTCGAGCCAGCTAACCAAAATCTCGTGATATAAAAAAAAAGGTCGCAAAAAATCCAAAATTTATTATTTTATTTTATTTTATTTTATTTTATTTTATTTTATTTTATTTTATTTTATTTTATTTTATTTTATTTTATTTTATTTTATTTTATTTTTTTTATTTTATTTTATTTTATTTTATTTTATTTTATTTTATTTTATTTTATTTTATTTTATTTTATTTTATTTTATTTTATTTTATTTTATTTTATTATATTTTATTTATTTTTATTTCATTTTATTTTATTTAATTATATTTTATTTTATGTTATAGTAAATTTTTGTATTTTCTTTTTTATGAGTGAAAAATGTTGTCTTAGTTTGTGCAACATTTATTTGCCTATACATCCATACATGCATTATTGCATACATAACTAATTAATTCAAAAGTGCTGACATTATCAAAAAAATGTGTCTTGACTGTTATGACCTTTTATGTCACATACATGATACACATTTATTGCTCAAAAATGACTGGACTATTTCATTCATCCATTTATGGCTAAGTGGGTGCATGACATTGCTTACATACATACATGCGCATGTATCACCATATTTCATTGCATTGTAGATATTATTGTTGTTGCAAATGCACACGCATTGAATGCCTGAAACATGCACGAATTCGTATTTGTAGCTGCCAATGGAAAATTGCTGTTGACATGATTTTGCACTTTCGTTTTGACTGCAATCCGCAATTAGATTGTCACACCAATATGTACCTACATACTAATGGCGGCGAAATACCAACAGGTTATCATAACCTCTAACGAGATTTTTAGCCGAGCTTCTCTTTCCAACTTGTGGTGTGTTGCTTTTGAGTTTTCCTACAAGTTGGCGGGACCTACAGTTTTTTGCCGACTCCGAACGGCACTTGCAAAACAAATGAATTTTTTGCTGAGAAGCTTCTCATGGCAGAAATACACCCGGAGAGTTTGCCAAACTACTGCCGAGGGGCGACCCCGTTTAGAAAAATTCTTTTTCTAAATAATTTTTGATGTTACTTTTGTCGGGCATCGAACCGCCACGACTTGGTGTAGAAGGCCGAACACTTAACCGCTACACCACGGCGGCCGCCACCTACATACATACATTTTTATATGAAGACAAAGAATACAATGCAAGTGGAGTGGGTGTTTTGTGTGTAGGTATGTAAGCATACCCAGTCAGCGCTTTTAGGATTGTTCGGAAACTTTCCAGAAAGTCCAAGTACCCTCCATTGCATGGACCAGCTGAATTCAACAAAATATTCTAGTCACCATACTAGACCAAAAAGCATTGAACCTGGACTAGTATGATATCGAACGAAAGTTAATATTCGCTTTATTTTCTTGACCTGAAAAAGCATCTGTGAATTATAAGAGGAAAAAAGCAAAAGAAATATTTCAAATGCTTATTGGATTTTTGTAACTGGTACGATTTCAACCAGAAAATTATAATTGTAAATATACTAGTATTTTTCTCCCTACTTTGACTTTTCGCTGCAGGGTAATAACAGGAGTGCCACCTATCTCAATTTCGACATGGGTAGCCAAAGAAAGGTATTTTCGGCCGTATTCGATATATGACATTTTCAAGACGGATTTCTACCTAGGGTTTATTCAATATTAAATATATACAATTTGGTATATAGATAGCATGATTCATTATAAGATTACATACATGGGTATGGAACGGTTTGCAGGGTTGCCACCTATCTAAATTTTTTTTAACATTGAGCAAGATATGGTAATATGGGTATCATATGAAAGACATTTTCGGCCGTATTCCAACGATGACATTTTTAAGCAGGGTTGCCACCTAGGGTTGCTACCTAACCGCATTTCATTTGTTCTTTCGTATATCGACCACTATCTGGGGAGCCTATTTACCCAAACGGGTTAAAAAGTGATATTTCTCGTAATTCTGAAATGCTTAGTCACATGTTAAAGGAGCCATGTCTTTGGAGCCATTTAAAGCAAACTTTTCCTTAGAATTAGATATTTTTTCTGGCCACAAAGAATGTTTCTTCAAAGTGCAGTTTTAAATTACAAAAATTGCTTTAAAAAAATGTTCAACTCAAGCCAGTTTCAACAACAGCTTCTTTTAAAAAAAATTTATTTTTAAAACTTAATATATTCATAAAGCATTCACTCCTTAAAATATGCATAAATATTTTCAATTCAACTTCCGCTTGCACTGCATGACGTTCTCTAGAGGACACTTCACCACGCTATGAGATGTCATAGACTTTGTGGTCGCTATACTTGTGGGTCGTTGCCAGCTGGAGAAGTGTCACAATGAAAAGTACTTGTAAGTTTGAACGTACATATGTATGTAAGTATAAAAAAATCAGCATAATGCAATAAGAATATTTAAGCAAATTTGCATTAGTGAGCTTGTTAATTTAAATTCGAGCGAGGGATGTGGTAGGGCAAATATACGAGTAAACGCAGTTGAAAAGAAATTTGATGCAAATTCAATTAAAAAAAAATGCGGGTAGCCACTACACGTGAAAGAAGTTAACTTCTTAAATTCAGAAATAACGAAATATGAATAAGGTGTATTCGAGAATGGTTTAGATTCACAATTTCTTACTTCCTATAAATGGACCAGAGAACCGATCAATTCTAAAATATCTTATACATAGTGCGTTTTCCTTCAAATTCGGTACGTGGGTAGAATTATGCCTAAATTAAAAAAAGGCCAATACGAATGGGATATAGAGGAAGAGGGGCGTGGTAGAAGGAAAAAGGGGAATAAAGAGAAAAAGGGAGGGAGATAGTGTGCAGGCGAAGAAAGATAGGAAGGAGAGTTGTAAAAGGGGGGACAGTGAGCTCACATTTAGACAGAACGTCTGCCTCTACTACATAAATAATATATAAGATTCAAATATTGACTGATCATAACCAACTTTAGAACAGGAATTGAAAACCATCGATGAATTAAAATTGTCTCCAAATCTTACCTACCAACAGTATAAACTTTCCAATAGAGATTTTCGCAAAAAACCAAATAAATGGCAGCCTCGTAACACCCCGCAAGTGGCAACGCCTAGGTGGAAAAAATTAGAATGAAGCATACTAAAGAATAAATAAAATTCGGCCAGGCGGCAACCCTGTAAATCGACCGAACACCATGTATATAATCTACAAATAAATCAAATTGTCTAAAATGTTATTCAAATCGGTCAAGCACGAAAAAGAAATAAATTGCGGTTAGGTGGTAACCCTAAGTGGCATCCCTGAGTGAAATTTTCATATTTCAAATCCGGTCGAAAGTACCTTTCATTTGAGATCCATTTAGGCACATCTAGCTCTATATTAAAAAAAAAGTTGGGATAGGTGGCAACCATGTAAACCGCTCTAAGTAGCAGCACCCATGTATATAATCTTGGAATGAAGCAAATTGTCTATATGCCAAATTTTATCCAAATCGGTCAAGCAGTCCCCGAGATATATAAAAAAATAAATAAATTGCGGTTAGGTGGCAACCGTAAGTGGAAACCCTAATTGAAATTACCTTATTTGGTATACAGTCGAAAATAACTTTCATTTGATACCCAAATTGGCATATCTAGCTCTATATTTAAAAAAATTGGGATAGGTGGCAACCCTGTAATCCGCCGTGAGTGGCAACACAGTTTGCAACATAAACCTGAAAGTCGGCTACAATTTCTATTTCCGTTGCATAATTTCCGTTGCATCATCAGTCATTTTCTCAACTTTTACTCTCAATCAAAACTTCATATCGCCGCCTAAGAAGTTAACTTCAAAAATAAAATTCGGTAAATTATTTGAATTTTATGGTGAATTTTATGTCCTTTTTTTGTTTAAGATAACAATTCGTTCAAGAAATTTCTAGGAAAGATCAAGATTTAAATTAAAATTAAAAAAAAAAAATATTAAAAGTGTCCTCTTGCTTTATAGATAAAATTTTTACTAAATTTTTTCAATAAAATTAAAAAAAAAATTTATATTCGTAAAGAACAAAGACTTAAAGAAAAAAGTTGCGAATTCAAACCCGTATATCTCGGTAACCATCCAATATTTATGCGCGACCTTTGGAGATATTTTTTTTTCTTACATAACATCTCACTTTCGCTTGAGGAATTTTACCCCATGTATGACTTTTGTTTTACAGTGAATTTATTGTCAAATACCACCTATCAGAGTATCATTTATAGACAATTTTAAATTAAAACAAAAACGTCGCACTACATAAATCGACTATTAAACTATTAAATTGCTTAATTCAGTCCATGCCAGACATTGTGAATTTCATTTGCATACAAAAATTTTTGCCAACTCTAAGCCAAAGGGGGCGTGAAGTTCGGCTGATAGCGTTGAAGGCTTTAAGAGCAAATTTTCTAGAGGAAACACTGTGTTGTACACGGCGGGTGGTGTTTAATGGCAATCGACAGAATTTTGTTGTCGACAATTGTATTTTGTTTTAAAATTTATTGGGCTATAAATTTCAATGCTTTATATTGCATTAAAATTTCAATATTTTGGTGTACAGAAAAGCTTTTCATCTGTGTTTCGGTCTGTCTTTTTGCAACAAATACCCATAAGAATTCGGAAACAAAAATATGTGAACTTAATTTTGTACATAACAATTAGTTTAGCTTTTTGTTGTTGATGCTCTGAAGAAATTTTGCACATCCTTGAATGCACAGAAGTAAATTTCCTGTTCGTCTTCAAACAAAATAGGAATTTTCTATGCAGAACCCAACAAAAAATTGTCTTCTTATATTTAAAAGAATTAACATTTTCCCTATACCCATACAAAGCGCTATGACTCATTGGACAGAAAAGTTGTTAAGGTGCTGTCAGTAAATAAAATGGGCGATTTGACTTTACTGGAAAAGTTCATGCCCCTTAATCTTTCTTATCTCTAACATAACCACAGGGAAATAAATCAACTGATCCAACTACCCTTATGGAAATCAATGTAAACGATTAATGATGCTTTTTCATAACGCCATTTTGAGTACCTACAATGATTTAATTAAGGTTGTTGAATCAGTTGATTTATCTGGCTTGGTTATGTTACGAACAATTTCCACCGCCTAGAACATCGCCATGTTCAATTGGCCACTTGATTACATGTAAACGAGATTGAAAGCGAATTAGTAGGGGTTTCGAACGCACTAGAAGCGGATAAGCTCTGAACTAGAGATTTTCCCTACAGGATATGATCTGGAACAAATCACGCGGGTTAAATGAAGGTCGCCTCCCCGTTGGTGCACCCTGGGTAACGCTAAATGACCTATATGGCCTACACGGCTAGTTTCTTGTATTGCCGGTTCTACGAGAACGGTACCAGTACTTTTGCTGTACCCATCGTGCCGAAACGACCCGGGCCGTTTTTTTATATCGACCCGGCCAAGAGAAATACACTCGGGGTGACCCTGTCTGACAATTAGGCAGGGCTACACCTCGCTACAACAACAACAACAACAACAACCTAAGGCTGCCACAGAAATATCCAAGTGCGAATGGTCGTGGATTGGGCTCACTCATAGAGGACCTTCAGTAAATATAGTCAGGAAAGCATTGCGATGGAATCCACAGGGAAGTCGACAACCTGGTGTACCAGCGAAAACTTCGTCTAGAACTGTGGATAAAGAGCTCCAAGACGCAGGATACACGTGGAATGATGTCACCTGAACAGCAACTAACAGAGATATTGAGAAAACCCGTATTTATGGTTCGTTTATGCTAGCTTCGCAGACAAAGTCGTGGGCATCTGCCAGTCAATCAATAAGGATTATACAAATGTTTTACGGTCTAAATCGTGCTGCCGTATTCCTTACTTCTATTCATAACTACTTACAACACTTTTTGGTGTGTAAAGCTTCCGCCTGAAAGTGAGCTCATACATGTACGTACATACATATGTAGCAATGTACGCCTAGGTGTATAAACTCAACTAGAAGCTTGCAAGTAAAATTAGATTGCTGAGAGCTTTTAAATAACTTTCTTAAGTTTTACACAATTAAAGTCTTCGAAATATTCATATGCATATTATAAACAAAATCATATAAGTAGTGCAACAAAAAATTGTCAGTTGCAGAAAAACGTTGCCAAATTCAGAGTGCGTCCAATATGTTTATTATGATGTTTTCATGAAAAAAAAAATATGTTTTCACATTTTAAGATTGAACAGGGTTAGGTTCGGCTCAAGTGGTTGCCGCAGAGGCACACCTAGGCCAGTATTTAAAGGCGCGTTGTGATGCCACCAACACTAGGAAAGTCAGTTCCGGGACCCTGCCATATGGAAAATCCCTGTATTATCGGGATTCTCCACATAGGGACTGACGCTCCTAAACCGACACCGTTACTCCACCTCGAACCATTTAGATGACTTAATGAAGGCCATCAAGTCTTTTATATCCAGCTCTGTGACCTGGCGTAGGCTAACCAGGAATGGCACTCCCAAAAAGCGCCTTCTCACGCCACTTAAATCCGTGCAGTTGCCGATGAGGTGCTGTCCTGTCCGGTAGTGTGTAGACCTATCCAAGCAGCGGCGTCCATGATTTCTGAAACTTCAGCCTGGACCACACTGCAGTGATTAGGTAGTCTGAAGGAGAGCTCAAGGTTCAGATCCTTTGAATAAACCCCTCCTCCAACTCTGCCGTCTAACTTCAAGCAGTCGGTATAAATGGAATTCTGCTATAAGTGGCGGGACTCCAATCCCACCTCTCCCATTCTTCTCTGCTGGGAATGTTTATTTTAAAGCGCTATCTCAGACTGTTGGGGTCGCACAACAATGTGGGCTCAGCGGAAAAAAGCGGTAGGATCCCAAAATACTGAAGTGTCCAGTAGTTCTTCCGCCCCAGCCGGACGTTTCCCTTAGACGCAGAGCCGATGCTGCTACTACGCGGTGCCCTTCCAGATCGAGTGGCAAAATGCCAAGAATGGCCTGGAGTGCTTCATTGGGCGTTGTTCTTAACGCACCCCTTATACAGATTATACAAGATCTGTGGACTTTAACAAACAGATTAAGGTTTGTTGCCAAGTTCAGGCGCACGCCGTTCAGTTTTGGCAGGTTTAACGGTGGTATCTTATAGCGGTTGTTCGACTTTTCCCGGGGTGACGCTCAGTCCGCAGTGTGAGTACCATGAGAAAACCTCTCGCACTGCTACTAGCATGAAGTCGCAGAGAGTTTGTAGGAATTTGCCCCTATGTGCAATAGCTAAATCGTCTGCATATGCCATTACCTTCCCGCCCCCCTTGAACAGGGTTGGACTAGAGTGGTTTTGTTTAGCTGAACATTGTATTAGCGCATGGGTTAAGTCTGCATAGGTAAAAAGTTCTAAGAGAGTTGAGCTCAGTAAATTATTTCTCTATCAAGAATTATATCTGAATTGAGATAGAAACATATTTTTGAAGTGAAACTTCTTTACTAAATTAGGAAATTTTACAATAAGCTTGCGACACCCGTAACATATAACTTGTCAGGCAAAAATTACCACCATGAGAAACAAAAACTTATACTGCATATTTTTTGATTGAGTCATCCCAACTGAAATCCTCAAGCATTTTGCAAAATATCTACCGCAAAACAAATGGAATGAAATCAGACGTATTTAAATAATCTTATTAAATCAGTTACAAATATTCCTACATGTGTATATTTTAGCATAAGTGGCGACTTTTAATGTATGCATATTGAATAAGTGTTGTTGCACTTGACAACAAGACCATCGAAAACCCACCGAGTAACACCATCCAACACATCCACAATATAAATAGTAAATATGTACGAACGACGCACTCACTCGTTTGTAGCGCTGATTATTTTCGTTATTTCAATAATACTTCAATCAGTGTCCATCAAATCAGTGCAACACAAATTTCCACTTCACATCACTTCCACATTTTTATTGACAAATTGCTACTGTCGACAATTGTGGCAGCAGTGGACGGCGGCACAGTGGGGCACCAGGCCATGGGGCGTACAAATGCGAGCGTATGAATAACAAGAACTCTCACAAAAATGTAAGTGCAACAACTAAATTATATTGGCGCAAAAAGAAGCTCGTAGAATGACAAACGCTTACTTGTCTGCTGCATGCAACTGTGGGGGTGTTGCAAGAAGTGTGAGTCAAAGCGGATGCTGTGAACGGCACGGATAGACAACGCAAATATCTCAATAAAGACGGTACGGAAAGGGCGTTTGTAACACATAAAAATGTATATGTAGATATCACATAACATTCGACCGGATCTATCAATTGATTCAAGCAATAGCAGCGACGGCAATGACGACGGCAACGACCACTTATAGAACGTTAACGCGAAGAAATCTGCATTTGAAATGTATTGTCACATAACAAATTCAATTATGTAAATCCATAAATGTAACATTATAGTGGCGAGGCGGCGAACACGAAGCCAAAACCATAGCATTATTGCTGACATCAATGGAAGAGGTAGTGAAGCATACACTGCACAGATTTGCCACAAGCAACGGAGGCATCAATGATCATACAATGAAGAACAGCAATTGACGCGTTTCGGCATCACTTCGAATATGTGTGAATATATTTATGTTGAGCTTTTGTTGTGCTGCGTTTCCACTGTAGATAAAAAAAATATCATTTAACTGTAGAAGAACACAAAAAACAATTAAAATAAGGTAAAATAAAAAAATAAATAAAATAAAATTAAATGAAATTAAAAATATAAAATAAAATTAAATTAAAAAAAAAAAAAATAAAATAACATAAAATAGAATAAAAAAATAAAATAAAATAAAATAAAATGAAATTAAAAATATAAAATAAAATTAAATTAAAAAAAAATAAAATAAAATAAAATAAAATAGAATAAAAAAATAAAATAAAATTAAATAAAATAAATTAAAGTAAAATAATATAAAATAAAATAAAATAAAATAAAATAAAATAAAATAAAATAAAATAAAATAAAATAAAATAAAATAAAATAAAATAAAATAAAATAAAATAAAATAAAATAAAATAAAATAAAATAAAATAAAATAAAATAAAATAAAATAAAATAAAATAAAATAAAATAAAATAAAATAAAATAAAATAAAATAAAATAAAATAAAATAAAATAAAATAAAATAAAATAAAATAAAATAAAATAAAATAAAATAAAATAAAATAAAATAAAATAAAATAAAATAAAATAAAATAAAGTAAAATAAAATAAAATAAAATAAAATAAAATAAAATAAAATAAAATAAAATAAAATTAAATTAAATTAAATTAAATTAAATTAAATTAAATTAAATTAAATAAAAAATATTAAAAAATAAAATAAAATAAAATAAAATTAAAAAAATAAAATAAAAAAAAATTTATAATAAATAAAATAAAATTACACTAAAGTAAATTTAGTCAAATAAAATTAAATAAAATAAAATAAAATACAATAAAATAAAGTAAATTAAAACAAAATAAAATAAAATAATATAAATTAATAAAAATAAAAAATAAATAAAATAAATAAAATTAAACAAAACTAAGTAAAATAAATTAAAATAAAATAAAGTAAAATAAAATTAAATTTAATTAATTAAAATAAAATTAAACTAACTAAGAAAATGCGCGAGGGGGTATTGGTTCTCCTACCGGGCGCCTCCTCAAGGTGGTGGATAGAGGAACACTGCCCAGAGATTTGTGGTACTGAGGAAATGAATTGCTCAGGGCGAACCAAAACGAATCAAGGGAGAGTGGATGCTGCCCTTAACTTTAACTTAGCATCCTCAGGATTGAGTCCAGTAAGATCCTGAAGACCGAAACTGGAAACACCAAAATGAAAAGTATGCTATGGGCTGGCGATGCCGGTAGTTTGTCATCACAATAACCAAGGGCGAAACCTTGGCGAAATGGCTGGTAGGTTAATATCGGCATCGTCTCCGTCTCATTAATACCCTAGCAGGTCTCCGAGTACGTTCAAAGCACGTCGCCATTAAGTTGGTGGTGCAGGCTCAGTTGAGAGATCTCCTGACTAATGCCGGATTCTGGCACTGAACATAGACTCTCATAAGGACCTGTGTAAACCCTAGCGTAGTCTCCCTGCATATGCATAGATAACCACGGTAATCGATAACTGCGACTGTACATCGTGCGGAGATAGCAGCATGGAGCGGAGACCCAAAATAATGAATTTATTAAATAAAAACCAAAAAGAAAGAATGGAGAAAGGGAAAGGCGGCGAGGTGGCATTTATGAAAAGCAGTAAACTGCTAAGCTCGCCGGTCCTAAAAACCCCTGCTAGAATAGCCACTCCAGTTATGCCTGGCGCTGGACCGGTAAGAAACACCGTACTGGGAGGCGGCTCACATACTCCCGGCCAAACAACATCCGCAGCCACCGGCGGAAGGCAAGATCCCACCCACAAGAAGGCAGCCCCCCTTAAAAAGCGCAAAGACGCTATTCAGCCTTAAGGGGAAAACGCAAGACCAGTGCTTGGAACATGCGCTAACGGTGCTGCGTACAATGCAAGCAGCCGCACTTAGACAGAGGACCGTGTCCATGGACATAAAAAACGAAGAGGTGTTGAGTTAAATGCGCTCATTGAGCTCAAATAAAGAAGAGGGTGACCAACCGGACCCATCAAACAAGAGGGCTCGGCCGAGCTTCAACTCTCAGACATTTAGATTCGGCCAAGAATAAAAGAGACTAGGAATCGGAGAATACCCCGCCCGAAAAGGCTTGGTTCAAGGTAGAAAGTCGGAGACGACAAGAGCGTCCGATGCCAAAAAGAAACCTCCTGCCCAAGCCCCGAAGGCAGGTTAAAAAAAAAGAAGCAGCAGAGCTACGCCGAAGTTCTAGGGGCTATCCGAAGTCAGCTCTGGCCTGATGTAACCGGAACAGTGATACGGTCAGTACGCAAGAGCAAGGCTGATAGTGTACTAATAGAAACAGCGCTGTGCAGTGCCCAACCGGCCTTTAGAGAAGCCATTGGTAGCACGGTAGGAGAAGTTGGCGGAGCACAAAAAATAAAAACAAACAAAAAAAATAAAAATGACTCAAAGTTATCTGTATTGAAATAATGTGGTTTTCCTCACAGTGATCATAATGTGAACATGGTATTAACTACTGCAGTCCCCTTGAAGCTTTGCCACTTTACACTAAACATAACTGAATATTGTATTAATGAATCGCTGAGTGGATAAATGAACGATTGTTTCGATGAGCAGCCAAACTAACTACATGAAATGTTTACTTTATGATTGCACCCCGACTAAGGGCCTAGGTTAGTATGCCAAGATAGAACAGACAGTTAAAATTTTTGGAAACGATATCGATACATTTCTGTGTAGTCCACTGATGTTGAGGTGTAAATCATATAAAAAATCTTGAAAGAGTCAAATTTTTTGAAAGATCTCAGTCTTTATTTGTGAGTGATGGAAGATAGCCAAATTTTCGTTGTTTTGCATTTTACTCAGATATTTAACTTTTCCACCCATGAAATCGTAACAGTGCGATGGCCAAAGCAAGCATTAGTTTTTAAAAATACAGAATACCACAACTGTTTGCCTTGAGTGCTCTGATGTCGTTTAATATTAAAGGTTTCCACCACAGTCCATAGTTAACAAATTACTTGGAATAAGGAACAGTTGGTGAGCACCAATAAGTACCCAATGAACAGGGAAATTAAAGCAAATTAAAGGAATAAGCGTGAAGATGACCACAAATGTTTAATTTACGAACGAACGCTATCAATAGCTAGAGGTCACGAAAGGATAACTGATGTGAAAGAATAAAGAGAGGAAAGAGCCAATACGAAATGATAGGCTCTTTAATGAGAATTATCATAAATAATTTGTTTTATTTAAGTGTGCACAGAAATAGCGTGCAAGACCGAAAATAATTATGGCTGCATAATTGAAGAATTTACGATGGAAGTTTGAAATCGATAAACGTATACATTAGACTGGGATAAAGAAAAATTTCAATATTAGGTTGATAATATTTTTTAGACGGAAATTGTCTTAATTTTTATTTCTACAGGTTTATAACTACTCCTTTAGATTTATGAGAGCCGTTTTCAATTTACTTTCTAAAACTGGAAAACAACTGCATTCAGTTTTAAAAGAAATTTTATTTCACACAAAAATTTTCTGAATGAAATTTTCTTCAGGTGGGTCATTTCCGAGCAATAAAGACTCGAATCATGTCATGGGATTCTGATTTTTTACTTTGGATACTTCTCAAATATGTAAAACTTAATGATTTTTTTTTTCTTGAATAGAAATGATGACCAACTTAATCGAAGTACATATTCTCTTCATTTACAAGTATATGCACATATGTGCGAGTTTGTGTTAATTTGTTGAGCGGCACATCAGTGGTCAGCGCGAGAGCGTGCGAATGGCATTTCCGTTTTCTTGCGGTCAATGCAATACATACATGCCACACTTACAAACAAATGTAGCTACGAGCCTTCAAACTTATTTGTGGTGTGAAAGTTGATACCTTTTTATACACGCTAACTAATTTTCAACACTTAAACATCATTTGCTTATGCTGCACTATAGTGTGGCAGCGTCAACAGCTGTATTTCTATAGAAAAATTCACAGGATCCAACAACGGTAATGAGCACTCTGGGTCATTGATGACATGTGGCATGGACAGTACCCATGATGCATGTGGCGCGTTTACTGGAGTTTATGGAAGTGTAACCAAGTTAGAAAACAATTATGCCAGACAACATACTAATTAATTACAATTAGCAAAGGTGTTGGCTAACAAATGGTTTTTTAATAGTTCTCTAAATGTTCGGGGGGCCTTGAATTTACCCAAAATTATATTTATCTGGTATTTACTGGTTAAGAAATTATTAGTATTTAGTAGTCATTAGGTCTAGCATTTGTGGTTTTTGGGAATTTCATTTTTCTTTGGCTTGTTCGGCGAACATTGAGCTATACATGTCTGAGGTGGTACTAACGACAGGCACGATTGCCACTTGCAAAAAAAAAACTACCAAAATTCGGAAAAAAGTACCGAATTCTGAAAACAAAACTACCAAATACTGAAAAAAAAGTACCAAATGAAAAAAAAAATAACTACCAAATTCTGAAAAAACTACCAAACGAAAAAAAACAACTAAATTTTATTTTCAGGGACTTATTGTGAAGAAACAAAATATATTAAACAATTTTTTTATACAAAATTTGGGAGTTCCATCGATTTGAAAAAGTAAAAAAAAAACTACCAAGTTTGGTAGAAAACTACCACCTGGCAACCATGACTACAGGTTAGTTTTCCTTTTGTGAATCAAGTACTCAGAGGAGTAGGGGGATTGGAATATATGCTCGGTGAGGTAGGTCCGTCTAATATCGCCTTTTGAGTGAAAGATCGTTTTCTAACAACGCCACGTTTCAAGTTTTAGTTCCCTCTCTGAGAATAAATTTTAAAAACGCTCCATATGAAGGTTTTTCAAGTAGGGTTGCCACCTTAACGGAGTATATTTGTAAATCCGGTACTATCTCGTGAGCCGCTTCACCGATTGGGATTACATTTGGCATAGAGATAGTATTATGGATTCCAAGACTAACCACTTGGGGTTGAAACTTGAGGGGTTTACAGGGTTACCAATTCAATTTTTTAAATTATGGACCTAGTTATACATATATGGGTAACAAAAATAAAGATATTTTCGGCGAAATACCAACTAAAATAATTTCGAGTAGGGTTGCCACCTTACCGAAATTAATTTGTATATTTGTATATCCGGTACCATATCGGAAACCGCTTAACCGATTTGGATGAAATTCCGCATGTAGATAGTATGGTTGATTCTAAGACTATTCACTTAGGGGTTGCCACTTGGGAAGTGTAAAGGGTTGCCACCTATCTCAAATTATGAAACGAGATATGCCAATATGGGTATCAAAAAAAAGGTATTTTCGCCGACATACAAACCAAACATTCTTCAAGTAGGGTGCCGCTCAGGGTTACCATTTTACCGTATTGTACTTGTATTTTCATTTTGGGATCATTTAGGGATCACTTTGGCATAGTTTTGGAACTATTTTGAGATCATTTTGGGTTAAATTTTGGATGGATTTGGAACAATTTCGGGGTCATTTTCGGATCATTTTGAAGTCATTTTGGGATCATTTTTGGGTAGTTTTGGGTTAACTTTTGGATCATTTTAGGAACATTTGAAGGTCTTTTTGGGGTAATTTTGGGATTATTTTATGATTACTTTGGGATTATTTTAGGGCCATTTTCGGATCAATTTTGTATAATTTTGGTGTCATTTTCGGATTATTTTTGGATCATCTTTGGATAATTTAAGGGTCATTTTGGGGTAAATTTGGTTTAAATTTCGGATCATTTTGGGAACATTTAAGGGTCTTTTTGGGGTTGTTTTGGAATTATTTTAGGATTGTTTTGGGATTATTTAAGAGTCATTTTGGGGTTGTTGTTGTTGTTGTTGTTGTAGCGAGGTGTAGCCCTGCCTAAATGTCAGACAGGGTCACCTCGAGTGTATTGCTCTTGGCCGGGTCGTTATAAGAAAACGGCCCGGGTCGTTTCGGCACGATGGGTACAGCACAAGTACCGTTCTCGTAGAACCCGGAATACAAGAAACTAGCCGCGTAGGCTATGTAGGTCATTTAGCGTTACCCAGGGAGCACCAACTGGGAGGCGACCTACTTTTACACCCCATTTTGGGGTCATTTTGGGTAAGTAAATTAGCTCAAAATTGATAGCACCCAGGTACTAGATACTTATTTGACGTCGTATTTCAAGAAAAATATTTATATCTACAACCATGTATAACTACCCACGCACACTTACTACTGAAGTTACTTAACATTTTCTTTATTCTAATAGTTTTAAATTTATTTAGGCTAAATGAATATTAAAGTTAATGACAACTTATCCCTCATACTCGCATGCAGCAGCCATAATTTGCACCAACTCGAGTGCCATTTCACCTCCCCCAACACTAATATTCTACTTTCTAAGTTTTACTACCCAATAACAATTACGTTTACGATCTGTTTACCGCATTACAAGCCATTATGTACCATTTCAGTCCACTTTTTAGCTGTCAATTTATGCAAATTTCCGAAATTTTAACAAAAGCCATTCTAAAATAAAAACAACAAACAAACAAAAATGCCTAAAGCCAACTTTCCTGCATGCTGTAGATACTAGCAGGGGTGTGCGAAAAGTAGGCTGTGCAAGTAAGAAGCCACACAATAGCTACTAATCCCCATTAACATCTCAACGTTGAAGGCTTTGCTTTATTTAATATGCTGACATCGGTACATATGGATGTATGTATGTGAATGACTGTGTTGAAAAAATGAAAGTGAGAGTTTCAACCCCCACCCGCTGATTTTTTCTATGTCCTATACACGCAACTTTGCATAAAGAACGTATTATAGCCCGCAATGTAAAGTAAGCCGGACGAGCTGGCGGGCGGCTATGCAATTGTTTTTGTGGTCCATTGTTCTGTGTCGTAACTCTCTGTACGTTGAATATTAGGTATGGTTGGTGCAGATGGGGTGTACGCGGATGATGAAACACGGTAGAAAAAAGAAATTTTAATGTATTTTCATAGCCCATTTTGAAGCTCATAATGCGCTCGTTATTTTTGTTAAACAAAGTTGAATTGTTGCTTTTTTTCTCGAAAAATTTGTGTTTATGTGGTTGTTGCTTTTGTAGTATTAAATCACGTGTGCAGACTCAGGTTGGTGTTGGCTTAAAAACGGTTTATTTGTTGTTATGGCTATTATTGGCGCCACTATGTAGGTAATATGCTATTTACATATGAATATGAAAGTTTGAAGAATTTTACAAATATATATATCCCGGCAACAATTCGCTCGTCTGAGCTCTAAACAGAGTGATCCGCGATTCATATGTTTCGGCCACAGTGGGCTATAATTGGACCCAACAATATTCAAGGTATTTTAATTGTTTTAATTTTGCTATATTTTATTTAGTTTTGCTGTAATTTTTATATTTTACTTATATGATGTTATTATATTTTATTATTTCATTTTATAATTTTCTTTTGGTTTATATTATTTAATTTTTTTTATTTATTTTATTTTTTATAATTTTTTTGTGGTTTTTTATATTATATATTAGTATTTTATTTATTTTTTATTATTTTTATTTACCTTTAGTTTTTTTTATTTTTTTATTGTTTTTATTTTACATTTTATTATTTTATTTTATTTAATTTTTTATTTTTTATTTTATGGTTTGTATTTATTTTATTTTATTTTATTTTATTTTATTTTATTTTATTTTATTCTATTTTATTTTATTTTATTTTATTTTATTTTATTTTATTTTATTTTATTTTATTTTCTTTTATTTTATTTTATTTTATTTTATTTTATTTTATTTTATTTTATTTTCTTTTCTTTTATTTTATTTTATTTTATTTTATTTTATTTTATTTTATTTTATTTTATTTTATTTTATTTTATTTTATTTTATTTTATTTTATTTTATTTTATTTTATTTTATTTTATTTTATTTTATTTTATTTTATTTTATTTTATTTTATTTTATTTTATTTTATTTTATTTTATTTTATTTTATTTTATTTTATTTTATTTTATTTTATTTTATTTTATTTTATTTTATTTTATTTTATTTTATTTTATTTTATTTTATTTTATTTTATTTTATTTTATTTTATTTTATTTTATTTTATTTTATTTTATTTTATTTTATTTTATTTTATTTTATTTTATTTTATTTTATTTTATTTTATTTTATTTTATTTTATTTTATTTTATTTTATTTTATTTTATTTTATTTTATTTTATTTTATTTTATTTTATTTTATTTTATTTTATTTTATTTTATTTTATTTTATTTTATTTTATTTTATTTTATTTTATTTTATTTTATTTTATTTTATTTTATTTTATTTTATTTTATTTTATTTTATTTTATTTTATTTTATTTTATTTTATTTTATTTTATTTTATTTTATTTAATTTAATTTAATTTAATTTTATTTTATTTTATTTTATTTTATTTTATTTTATTTTATTTTATTTTATTTTATTTTATTTTATTTTATTTTATTTTATTTTATTTTAATTTATTTTATTTTATTTTATTTTATTTTATTTTAATTTATTTTATTTTATTTTATTTTATTTTATTTTATTTTATTTTATTTTATTTTATTTTATTTTATTTTATTTTATTTTATTTTATTTTATTTTATTTTTTTTTATTTTATTTAATTTTATTTTATTTTATTTTATTTTATTTTATTTTATTTTATTTTAATTTATTTTTTTTCATTTATTGTTTTTTTATTTTACTTAATTTTATTCAATATAATTTTGTTTTATTTTATTTTATTTCATTTTCATATTGTTTTTGTACTATTTTATTTTGTTCCATTTTGTTTTATTTTTTAAATTTTATTTTACTTATTTTTTATTTTAATTCAGTTTATACTTCTTAATTTTATTTTTTTTTTTATATTGTATTTCATTTTATTACATTTTTATATTTTTTTTGATTTTGTACTATTTTTTATGTTTTGTTTGATTTTATTTTTTTATTTTATTTTATTATATTTTATTTTTTTTATTTTTTTTATTTTATATTATTTTATTTTATTTATTGATTTTTTTCATTAAATTTTGTTTGATTTTATTTTATTCAATTTTATTTAATTTTTTTTTATTTTATATTATTTTATTTTATTTATTTAATATTTTTTTTATTAAATTTTGTTTGATTTCAATTTATTCAATTTTATTAATTTTTTTTTTTTAATTTTATTTCATTTTATTTCGTTCTATTTTATTTTAATTTTTTTATTTTATTTCATTCAACTTTATTTTATATAATTTAATTTTATTTTATTTTATTATATTTAATTTTTTTAATTTTATTAAATTTTTTTTTTTATTTTTTTTTTTGCTTTATTTTATTTTTTTTTTATTGTTATTTTTTTTATTTTGCTTTTTTTATATTATTTTATTTTATTATATTTCATTTTTTTTATTTTCTGTTATTTTAGTTTTCTTTTTTCTATTTTCTTTTTATTAAATTAATTTTTTATTTTTATTTTTTTCATTTTATTTTATTCTTTTTTTTTTATTATTATTTCTTTATTTTATTTCATTTTTATGAAAAAGCCTAGTCGATATTACCATCTAGTCTATTCATTCATGCTTAGTTTCATCTCTGCCACCTGCTTTCCATTGTTGTTGTGGTTGTTAGTTAGTGTGACTTGCACCCTTTAGTTAGCTTAGACTTTTTATACCCAGCTGTACTTGTACACAGGGTATTATAACTTTGTTAGGATAACGGTTGGTTGTACAGGTATAAAGGAATCGAGATAGATATAGACTTCCATATATCAATATGATCAGGATCGAAAAAAAATTTGATTGAGCCATGTCCGTCCGTCCGTCCGTCCGTCCGTCCGTCCGTCCGTCTGTCCGTTAACACGATAACTTGAGCAAATAATGAGATATCTTCACCAAATTTGGCATGCGTACTTATTTGGGTTCAGAATAGATTGCTATTGAAAATGGGTAAAATCGGACCATAACCACGCCCCTTTTTCGATATCGAAAATTTCGAAAAACGTATAAAATGGGTTAATTCAATATTAGAAGCAGCTGCAATGATAAAATTTGCAATATGTATTGATTTAGATGTTCTAAGGCCGATTTTATAAAAAATTTTGAAAAGGGGGCGTGGTACCGCCCACGTATATTTGAAGAAATTTTAAAATTTTGACTCTTAATAACTTCACAAGAGTTTATGCTAGTATAACGAAATTTCGTAGAGGACATACTATTGTTGTGGTAAATTCAGCTATAGAAAATAAACGAAATCGCTTCGCGACCACGCCTACTTTTTCATAAAAGTTATATTGAAAGGAGGTGGAAATATTGAAAAGTCCATATCTAATTAACTGATTTCGCTATAATAATATAATTTGGTACATACATCAACTTTCATATTCTTTACATAATATTTTCAAAATTTTGGAAAGTGGGCGTGGCACCGCCCACTTATGAGTCAAGCAATTTTTAAATTCGACTGCTAACAACTTCAGAACGGTATGAGATAGATTTACGAAACTAGGTACCAGGCATGTTATGTTTATGTAGAGTACTACCACAGAAAATAAGAAAAATCGGTGAACGATCACGCCCACTTTATGTGCACAGCTGGGTATGTAATGTTCGGTTTCACCCGAACTTAGACTTCCTTACTTGTTTGTATTAATTTTGTGTGTCTATGGACCTACTGATTTGTTTATTGTTTGTTTGGCTACATATGTATGTATATTTGTTGTGTACCCATTTGGCAGTTTGGTGTTGCAAAAGCCATGCGCTTTCAAAAATATTAAAATTTTATAATAGTTTAATCTGACGCATACGTGTGCAACGTGCCACAATGCAACACCGGCTTACAATAAAAAAAAACCCACCACGTTAAGCGCCGAACGAATCTCGCTGGATACGTCGAAGGTGTGTAAAGCGCATCAAAATCCCACATATTATATGGGGTGTCAAAGACTTTAAATATGATACAATCTGGGTCTCTTTTTCGTACAAAAAGATTTTAAAATTTTGTTTAGCTTTGATTTTTGTGTTATTTTATTTACTTATATGTATAACGGCTGGTGAGGATTTTGAACATTTTTCTTTTTTATATATTTACCTACGTGTGGGGTGAATATTATTTGTTGCCAATAAATGATATGACCGCTTTAAGTTTTTGAAGTGATATGAATAGCAGTTGTGTTCTTCAAATTCGCTTCAAATATTTTTTAAAGTAAGCTATGCAATTAATTAGGGATTATTTACTTCGCTTAAAGTTAAACGCACATGGGATCAAATAATTGAAAATTTGGTACTTGATATTCATTTAGCGTGTCCGCACACGGAGCGAATCGTCATAGACGCATATTAGACGCTACATTCGATTTTTGTACGCTTTGTTGCTGAACACATATATTTGCCTGAAGAGCTGCACACGAATCGGCAGCTGCACGAAAGTGACAAAGCAGGAAAGCTACATGCTGCTCAGCGTATGACAATGCTGGTCGCCAGGCGTCGTACGCTTAGAAAAAAGGAAGAAGAAGAATTTGTTTACATTTTTCATTTTCGATTTCTGTGTGCCGTGGCTTTACTTTCTTTTTTCAAATAAAACTAATTGTTTCTTTTGAAAGAAAAAATAGAAAATTTGTACAATCGGAAGAAATATGTGTTAATAATATGCGGAAAATGTATTAATTAATTAAAATTGCAATTTTGACAGTTTTTTGTGTGCTTTTTTTCTGCAGCGTCGTGTGCAGATCTTGAGACGCAGGGAAATTCGTGCTCAGTGAAATGACGAGTACGCGTCTATGACGATGCGCCTCGTTTGCGGACTGCCTTAGTTTTATTTTGTGGCCAGTAATACTTCAGGCTTTTAAGGCACATATTTAATGTGATTTGAAGGTTGTGCTGAATTTTGAGAATTTCTTATGAAGCTTTTATTTACATTGGTCGACCAAATTTCCAAAATAAATCAATTCGACTTTCAAAATACTAACGAGACTAAAATTTGGCCGTCAACAAAACTTTACATTCCTTTTTTTAAGTTAGAAGTTCGTTTTTGAACCTTTAAACTTTTTAACTTGGAGGATTAAAAAGAAGAGGTGAAAGTAAAGACTAAATTTGATTTTGACATACATAGAACATGTTTAAAGGACTTTCATTTGTGGAACATATAATATTCTAAAAAATGTCAAAGGTTTTGCATTTTTGAATTTGATACACTGAACCAAAAACTTTCATGTATCAAATAAAACAGTTTATAGATTTTAAGAAACCTCTTCAAAGCACTTTTTTATTAGAAATTTAAGAATATTTATTAGAATATACAAAAGATGAATTTCATATCAAACCCAATATGAATTGAACCCGACCCCCTCAAAATTTGATAAAATTTTGCATAGAGGTACATCTTACCTAGAAAGGTATTGAATTTAGATGTATATTGGAACGATTTTTCGTCATCCCTTGCAATTTTGGTTTTGTAACAAAACGGTTTCGGCGACACGCCATCTTCAGTGTTTGATTGCGTTCTCTGGAGAAGTGCGATGTGTGGTTTTGCACTTTTTCTGACTTATTTCTTTTTTTTACTTATTTAAGTAAATGCGTTTCTGGTTACTTTCTTATATTTTGATATCACGCGTCAACCTAATCAACCAATTTCAAAAATTTGTATACCTTTAGAAAGGTATTAAAATCACCTTTTGAACCCAGAACTACCAAATGGCATTTTTGCCACTTTCTTCATTTGGGAGGTTTTGCATCTGGTAGATATGTAGAATGTTTTGCAGAGGCATCGACGATGTGAATTGTCCAGCGGCGAAGAAAAATTTTGCCTAATTGGCAATACGACACTATTAGTGAAGGAATGCTATTACTGTCAAACAGAAACTTAGCCCCACGAAGACTCTATATAACTGAAGAACAATTTGTAATGCAAAACCATAGTTAAAATAGAATAACAATATCTTAAGTGGGCGTGTGGGGTGGATATGCTTTGCAAAGTTCACATTTTTGCCAAGAGAAAGTTGAATGGAAATTGTAATTGATATAGAATTAAAATGAAAAAAGTCTCACAATGGCAAAATAAAATAAAGTTGTAAATTATGTAAATTGTCAATGCAGACGGATAACAATAAAAGCAACAACGAGCTATATCGCACCGATGTGTTGAAAACAAAAACAGAATTAAAATTTGATTAGTTTCGTAGCAGAAATAGCAATACTAAGTAGGTATCAACAATACCAAGAAACCAGAACAACGGACGCTGGTCGGAATAGATAAAATATCTTGTCCGTTTTAAAAATAAAGTTGACCCTTTCATTATATTAGATGCTGTTATCTAAACAAAATAATCATTCTAAGAACTTTTCTCTCAAATTCGAATTTTAGGTATTACATTAAAAAGTATCACATGAAAACGGAACACCCTAATATACATATAACACAATCTCCTACTCCTTCACATTGCCTTTGTTATAGATTTCTTCCCAGTTTTGTGAAGCTATGTATTGTTCTTCTCAAATAAACCGAAATAATATCAATTACTAATTTAAATATTGCTTGTTTGAAAAATTTGCCAAAAAGTCTGGCGGCTCTAGCAATTGCTGTAACTGTTGCATGTTCAACATATCGCATGTAGTAACAACATAACATTTAATTCATTAACGAGAGAGTGTAGGAAATACCAATGCACACCCGCACTTTACAATGCTTCCTCAACTCTTATATTTAGGCTCAGCTCACTTCTGCGACGATTCACTTACAAATTTAATTAAGCTCAATTGAAAGTAACACTGTTGTAGTCTGTAGCTGCGTCGCCCACACCACTTTCAGGCAGACAGCTTGGCTTTGCTCGGAATCTTCTAAAATATTTATCGTTTCAATTGGTTGTGCTGGCAATTTGTAGAATGTGTTGCTTTAGTTGCATGTTGGCTGTGGAATTTACATTTGTTAGAGCAATGTTTCGAATCTATTATATGTACATATGGATAAAGAAGTTCGCTGTCTTATATCATTTCTAAATATATTCAAGCAGCCTCCAAAGTATTACTTTATCTATATTTATTTATACCTTGTTTTGTTTTATTTTCTTAAATTTAATTTATATTTTTTGATTTGGTTTTGTTTCACTTTATTTTGTTTTTTTTTTATTTTTTTTTTATTTTTTTCTGTTTTATTTTATTTTGTATTAATTTTTTATTTATTCTATGTTATTTTATTTTACTTTTATTTTATTTGTATTTTTTTATTTTTTTTGTGGTTTATTTTATCTTAATTTTTTATTTTATTTTACTTTTTTAGTTTATTTTATTTTATTTTATTTTATTTTGTTTTATTTTATTTTACGGCGGCCGCCGTGGTGTAGCGGTTGAGCGTTCGGCTTCCTACACCAAGTCGTGTCGGTTCGATGCCCGGCAAAAGTAACATCAAAAATTATTGAGAAAAATAATTTTTCTAAACGGGGTCGCCCCTCGGTAGTAGTTTGGCAAACTCTTCGGGTATATTTCTGCCATGAGAAGCTTCTCAGCAAAAAATTCATTTGCTTTGCAAGTGCCGTTCGGAGTCGGCAAAAAACTGTAGGTCCCGCCAACTTGTAGGCAAAACTCAAAAGCAACACACCACAAGTTGGAAAGAGAAGTTCGGCTACAAATCTCGTTAGAGGTTATGATAACCTGTTGGTATATCGCCGCCATTAGTTTTTTATTTTTTTTATTTTATTTTTTTTTTTTTTTTTTTTTATTTTTTTTTTTATTTTATTTTTTTTTTTTTTTTTTTATTATATTTTTTTTTTTTTTGTTCTATTTTAATTTTATTTTTTTATATTATTTTACTTTGTTTCTTTTTTTTTAATTTAATTTAATTTTATTTAATTTAATTTTATATTATTTTATTTATATTTACTTATTTTTTTTTTTAAATTTAATTTAATTTAATTTTATTAAATTTAGTTTAATTTTATTCTATTTTATTTTATTTTATTTTATTTTCTTTTATCTTATTTTATTTTATTTATATTTTTTTTAAATTTATTTTATTTTATTTTATTTGATTTAAAATTTTTTTTTTTTAATATTTCCAAATGGGTAGTTTCGTTACCGAGATAGTAGCGTGGTAACGAACTTTACGCTTAGGTTCCAATCCCATGTTTCGAAGTTTCCCAACCTTTCAGATTGCTGTTCCTGTAGAGTTGTCCGAAAAAATGCAGCTGTCAATGTTGCCTGTAAAGTCCAACACTTTTATCCTACTATCTTTGTCTAAAAACCAAACCTTTCCGTTCTTAACTTCCAAATAAAAAATGCACATTGTTTAATTTTCATTACTTTAAATTTTCTTGCATTTATTTTTAGTTTATGTTTTTATTTATAATTTGTTTTTTTTTTTTTTTAATAATTATAATTCCATTACTTATTACAATTGAAAATTTTCGGTATATTTTTTGCTTGCATTTTGGTTAACATGCATTAAGATATATCATATTTTTTATTTTAATTTTAATTTACATCAAGCACAATTTTCAATATCTTCATGACATTATTTTAAATCTCATTTATGTCTTTTAAACACATCCTACGAATATTTGTAAAATTATTTTTGTTTTTGTTGTAAATTTACAATACGCACACAATAGCTTAATTAAGTGAAAGCTCTCTAAGGAGCTTTTAGGCCTAATAACAGCTTTCACTTGTTTGTTTACATATAAATATTAACATTAATTTTTTTTTTTAATTTTATCGCTGTGTGCTCCATCTATGTAGTAAAGCATTTTAATTTATCTTGCCTATTTTTTAATTAAACTTTACTTATTTTAGCATACTTCTTTTATTTTCATTTTTTTTTTTTTATTAATTATCTAGTTGTCTCGTTCTCAAGCGAAATAACGTATACATTTTTTCAACATTCATATTTATATACACTCAAAAAAAAAAAAAAGTATGCATTACTCGGTTAGGCGCCGTGCTTAGATGTATGCAATGCTGAAAGTTACTGCCTTAGCTTTTGTTAATTCTTGCAAGAATGTACTATTTTCGATCTTTAACCTATTAATTAATATGTGCCAAATAATTTGTTATGTATATCTCTTTTTCGCCATTTCCAATTCGCATACTTTAATATTTATTTTACTTTGAGATCGCTTACTTATTTTTCAGTCAAATTTATTTTATACTGTGCACCAATGTTCGTTTTCTTTAAATTTTCACCGTTTTATTATAAATTTAGGTTTTGCGGTTTTTTTTATTTATTATTATTAACAATAACTTATTTTCTATGCATATTTTTATTCTTACTTTTAGGTGATTATTATTATTTTATGCATTTATTTTACATTTGTTTCCTCTAAATTATTACTAACTTCAACTTGTGCCGTTTTCTCATCTAAACTTCTCTTTAGTTTATATCTCCCCTATAAACACTTGCTTGTATAGAAAATTTATGTTTCACGGGTAGCTTGATTTTAAATTAAATGAGACAACGGCCCTTTAACTGTTAAATTTAATAATATTTACACCTTCCGAATAGTGGTACCAATTGTATTTTATACACAAGTATACTTTTGTTCACAGTTTAATTTGAAAAAAAAAAAAAAAATTAAAACTAAAATATCGAAAAATATACAAAATGTCGAACTGAATATCCCATTTCAAAATATTTATCAAAAACGCCCTGTCTTAGATTATTTAGTAATAATAACAATAGTAATAAATTGAGGTAGTGCACTGCGACCTTAAGATCTATTGTGCCCTCATACACTCATAGCACGTCTACGAGGCCGATCACTTTCAATAAATCCGAGATTAGGATCGGCTTTAGTTCACATACGTACTTGCACTCTAGAATCATGTCTCCAAGGATTTTTTACCTTCTTCTAGAGATTACTCCGCTGTTTGGTCCTCTGGGTCACAGAAACGACACAGGCTGCTAGACGAAATGCCCAATCTGTGCATATGGGCCTTGAGCCTGCTTTGTCCGTTGAGGACGTCTCTTTTAATCCTTAAACTATTTTTGGACAGGGTTATTATCTCTTTGTAGAGCTTTGTATTATATCTTCCCATTATGGCTTTTGCCTGACCTAGCCCGATCGTCTGACGCCAATGTTCTTCTCTCATGTCAGACTCCTCTTTCCTGAGTATTTCTTTTATCGTGTGTTCTCCGATGCTATGCCTTCATGGCTTGGAACCCATTCTGGTTGATAGTTCGCTTAGTTTCTGCACACACTCCAGCACCAGTGAGGATTTTATTTCACAGGATGATATCGCCTTGAGTTCGGCTTGGCTGCTACTTAGTATAGTGATATTCTCGTTGGAATAGCCGCGTCGCAGATTTATTTCCGCACACAGGCTTATAGCAACTCGGGTATTCACCAAGGGGTGGTGACAAATTGGTGCGGGGGCCGTGTATTCCAGCTCCAATTTCTTCTGGAGTGTGTTAGTCTTCCACGCAGAAAACTGAAGTGTTAGCCTTCGACGCAGAAAACTGAAGTGTGTTAGTCTTCGACACAGAAAACTGAAGTGTGTTAGTCTTCCACGCAGAGAAGGAAGTGTGTTAGTCTTCGACGCAGAGAACGAACCGTGTTAGTCTTCCACGCTAACTGAACCGTATTAATCTTCGTTGGGAGCGACGATATATGCTTGAGAAAGAGCGTTCTTCGAAAACGTTCTGATATAGGGATACGACCGTATGGACATGAATTAAAATATATTTTAAGAAATAAATAATATATTATTACATTCATACGTCTGTTTCTATTTTACTTTAATTTATATTCGTATACTTAAAATTTGTTTAAAATAATATTGTATTTATTTTTTTTATGATTCTTTATCTTTCTCATTTCGTATACATAATTTTAAGGCGATTTATTTTCTGCTATTTGCTTATTATTTATTTAATATGTTTTTTTTTTTACTAAGACTTAATAATATTGCATATCTATGACTAAATTACACTTACAACTCAGTTGCTGTTTCATTACATATATTGTAGATATATGCCAGCGAAGCGCTGTCACATGATTATGCTAAGTATTTTGGGTAAATCGTATAATATTGTTTTGGTGTAGAATAATGTAAAATTTATTTGCATAGCTTATTTTATTAACTATTTTAAGTGCAATTTACATATTTGTAAGTAGCTAATACTTATTTAAAAATAATATTTTTTTTTTCTTTACATAGAAAGTCGTATACATTTGCTTGATTGTATGACATTTAAATTCTGCGGAAATATATTTTTTTATTTTTAAATTTAGATATATGTATGTATAATTTTTTTGTTTTGAAGAAAAATCACAAAAACTAGCATTACAAATTCGAATTTTTTACTTGATTGGTTTAATAGCTATACAGTTTTCGAATAAAAATATTAAAACTAAAGTATATAGATTAAATATACATATATACATAATTAAGTGTTTTAATTTATTGCATAAAGCTTTATATTTATTATAACACATAAATACGTATTTTTTAAGGGAAAGCGAAAGCTCTTTGTTTTTTAAATTTTTTAGTTTTTTTTACGCCCATATTCATAAAAAATAAGAAAAAAATAAAAAAAAGTTTACGAAGCTCCTAAAGTTCAAAATTTGTATGGAAATGTCCTTTCAAAAACCTTTATAAATCAATTTTATTTATTTTTTATGAATATGAGGGTTAAGTAATAGTATTCGAATGCGTAATATAGCAATGTTGTGTAAATAAATCGGTAAGTACAGTTTCACATTAGGTAACACTGTTCTATAATTTCATCAATGCATAAAAAGGTACACATGATTCAAGCTTAGAAAAAGAATATTCGCGTATTTTACTTTTACATATCTATATATTTTTAAGTAGCTATTATTTCATCAAATTACGTATATCGTTATCATTCAGTATCAGTTTCAATTTTTATTTAACGCACTTTCTTCTAAATTAACTTTAAAAATCAACTGAAATATCTAATTGTGTAATGTGTGTAAATTTTACAAGTTGTTTTCGGAGCTTACAGAGAGTAATAGAAAAGGAAGTGCATTTTTTTTTCTCGAGAAGGTGAAAAAAATTGAATCTTACCTGATTTCTACATGTTAGAGTATGGAATACTTAAAAACCTCGTGAACGCCAACAAACAATAAAAAATTGCAGCATATTTTTGTAAAAACTCAGAACAGTAATGTAAAAGAGGGTTGCGAATAAGAGCGAAAGAAATATTGTTTAAAGTTACTGAAATTGTGTCCTAATTTTTTAGTGTGTGTAAGTGCGTTGAGCACTGGATTCTGATGTAAAGCTTGTGGTTCAAATCCTGTCAGCTCATATCTACGATTTTTTTTTTGTAATGTAGAAGATATTTCTGGCTTAAAATTGAACTATGCAAAGTTTATAGTTTGACTTTTGAACTAAATTTGGTTGGATAATATATGTGATTTAAAATTTGGCCTCAAATTAACCCCAATTGATCCACAAATGATTCTGAAATTACCCTGAAACGGCCCCAAAATTACCCCTTTTGATCTGAAAATTATTCCAAAACTACCCCTAAACGGCTCTAAAATTAACCACAATTGATCCCAAAACTATTACAAAATTACCCCGAAATGGCACCAAAATTAGCCGAAATGACTTCAAAATTATTCCAAAATATCTCCGTACAAATTTTCAGGTCCCTGCCATGAGCCCTTTTAGAGATATTCATCATTAAAAACTAAATTTTCCAAAACAATTTGGAAATAATGATTGGTCAATTGCTCGCAAAAGTCCATTGTCACATGTGTTCCACATTAGGGCAATTCTCAGAACCCGGTTCGCATCGAACTGAAAATCATACCTTGTTAAAATCTCATCAACATCTTTCATTTGGTATCCATATTATCAAAACACTTTCGGGCCATACCTTGTCCACATTTTGGCCGATATTTTGGAAAACAGTCACCAACACTTTCTCGACCTACACTTGGTCCAAATTTTGGTCGATATTTGGGAAACGGGTTCGTACATTGGACTTAGAATCCCTCCCTGTTAAGAGCCCCGCAAAGGCCTGGTCTACATTCAAGTCAACATGTCGGATCCGCGTTCGCATATGAAACTAAGAACCCCACCCTGTTAAAACCCTAATCAACGCCCTTCTTTTATACCCATATTACAGAAACGCCTTCCATGTTCACATGCGCTCCTTATTTAGGCCAATATCTTGGAACCGGGTTCGCATATGGAAGTATGAACCACACCCTTTTAAAGCCCTCGTCAACACTCATATTGTCCAAACACTTTCTAGGGTCACACCTGGTCCACATTTTAGCCGATATTTTGGAAACGGGTTTCCATATGGGACTTGAAACCATCCTCTGCTAAAACTCTTATCAACACCTTTCATTTGATACCCATATTTTCCAAGCAATTTCTAGGGTCACACCTGGTCCACATTTTGGTCGATATTTGCCAAACGGGTTCGGACATGGGTCCTAGAACCAGTCCCTATTAAAAGCCTCATCAACATCTTTCATTTGGTACCCATATTGTTCAAGCAATTTTTAGGGTCACAGCTGGTCCACATTTTGGTCGATATCTCGGAAAGGGTTCCTACATGGGACTTGAAACAAATTCTTCTTAAAACTCTTATTAAGACCTTTGATTTGATAGGTACCAATATCTCACAAATTCCTTCTAGGGTCACAGCTGGTCCACATTGGGTCTCAAAACCCTTATCACCTAGTTTAAAACCTATTCTCATATCCCCCAAATATACATACAAAATTTCATAAATATCGACCAAGCCGTTTAAAAGATTAGGAACACCGTGGCACGAGATTTTTATATATTAGATTTTGTATTTGTGTATAGGTTAGGTTCAAGTGGCTGTCGCAGAGGCACACCTAGGGCAGTATTAAAAGGCCCGTTTTGATACCACCAATACTAGGAAACTCGTGTATAAAGTTGAAAACAAAAATGATGTTTTTATAAAACCAATGGAAAAGTTTAGTCACATAACGAAACCAAGTGAACAACTCAAATAGGGCGATACAAACCAAACAAATAACCAATCAAACCGAAAGAAATAAATAATAACCAAAATTGTTTGTGTTTGATTAAATTTTCTTTTAAAATTCTTCATTTCTTTATTTCAATAATTGTTTTAATAGTATAATAATAATTATTAATAATAGTGTGTAATTTTAAGTAAATTAATTAAAATTATATGTGTATTTATATATATTAATGGTTGGTTGTGCATATGTATATATATAGTTTTCTTTAGATATAAATGTTTTTTCCTCACTATAGAGGCAAATTAAACAAACAAACAATACTACACATAAATAGAAGCGATAATAACTAGAATAATTAAAATTGTAATGGTAGTAATTAAGATAATTAAAATATAGCAATGCAATTAAAATAATTGCAAAATTTTTGCTAGAAATATATAATGTATATACATATGTGTAGGTTTTTATGTATGTATGCATATGTAATATATAACCAATAATTTTTACAAAACAAAAGAGAATTTTTAGCGCTTAAAACAATTTAAAACTTATAATAAATACAATTACACAAAATTACATTACACAAGAACTATAAAGCAAAAGTGTGTGTGTGTGTGTGTTTTTAAAGACATATTTTAAAAATAAAAAATTGCTTTTTTGCTTATTCTTAACTCAATGCATACAATAGAACGCTAAACAATATACACACATTCATTTTTTTTTTCTTTCTTATTTTTCTAGCGTGCAAGGGAAAAGGGTATAGCTGCTCCGACCAGCCCTTTGTTGGCTTGGTTAATAGAATTTTAAAAATTAATTTTCTTTAAATAATAATTAACATTATAAAGCAAGATAATGGTTATGCGTCATCGCACTATAGCTTTTTTATGATGTCCTAATTACTTTACTCACGCTTAAAATATACATTTTTTAGCTTTTCAAAGTAACTATAGGATAATTTAACTAAAACTAATATTAAATTTTTTTTGTTAATTAAATAATAAAACTAAAATATTTATTTTGACGTTTCCTATAAAATTTCGATTTTTGTATAACAATTTTTTTTTTTTTTTGCTTTTTGCTATTTAGAAGACTTCAACTAGTACTCAGTGTATCTAGTTCCAACAAAAGAGCAATGGCTTTGAGAAAATTATAATCATAAAAAACTTGAAAAAAATTTTCAGATATGGGCGTTTTTAAACACAAAGAAATTTGACAACTTCGAAGAATGCCAGATATGGATGTTTCCTACACAACGTAAGCCAGAATTAAAAAAGCTACGATTATTCATGAAAATTTAATAGCGGTAAAAAAAAGAAATTTATGAACTCCTAGTGAACAAACTATGCACCTAATTGGTTAGCTTATTTAGAGCATGTAAACATAAAATCAACAATATTTTACTTTTCCAAATTTCTTTGCCGCAACTTTAAGAAGTCGTCCAAATATTATATTTTAGGACGAAAACTATTTTTCGTGTTCAAAAAAGGAGTTTTTACACTGGGTGTACTTGTCCAAATTTCCACGCTAAAGTTTGGTTTGGGTATATTTCCAGTTCCATAGCTAGTTTTTCGAACAGAAACACTACTTAAAATTATTTTAAGGATATAGAAAATCGCATTTTACGAACTTTAAGAAAATTGAATATTCTCTCTATTCGAATTTGGGAACAACGGATTTACTCCATAACAAACCCGCCTAGAAAGACAAATTGGATACTTTCGACAGCTCTGTTTATTCCCTTGTTATCTACATGTACAAAATTTTTGTGTAGCCCAAACCAATTCAATTAAGCAAATCTATACAAGGTGGGGTACTTTGGAACAGCAGCTTGAGCTCGCTCTGTTCCAGGCAACTTTAGGCGCCGGTAGAAAGATAGCATTAATACAACGCCAGTACTTTTTTATTTCTTTATCAACCGAGCACACAATATTTCTGCTTAGCCTCAACTAAACAAATCTACAGCCACCTAGTATCAGCCAAGGTACATTGAAACACCAACTATATGACGCTTTAAAGTATTTACGGAACACTTGAAAAAAAAAAAAACATTTTTAAATCGTTAAATAGAGGAAAATGAATGCATTTCACTATATGAGAAAAGTGTTGATAATTTTGAGGATTTAAATAAAGAAAGAGGTCTCAAAAAATTTAAGAAAATTAATTTAATTAAACTCATTTCTCTGGTTACTGCTGTACAATTTTTAAAAAGTTTCGGAATAAAAATGAAATTTTTCGGAATTTGCTACCCAAGTATTTTATATGTTTGGTCTTTTAACTTGTGAATATTTTAAATAAAGCATAATTTTAAGTTAAAAATCTATATAGCTAACACTTTCTTTTCTATTTACCTATATACTTTGTTCTCTTTACGCTCCATTGATAACTCAAATATTTTCTATTTTTAATTTTTTTTTTCAACTAATTTAAATAAATTTTTAATTACAAACCTTCCTAGCATACATATTATTTCACACAATTTTTTATTCTACATACATATACAATTTTATTTTATATATATATACATTAATTTAGCTGCCACTTAGTCGCCTTTGCAGGTTTTAAGCAGATTTTACTTGCATTTTTGAAATTAAACTTTTTTGCTGCCAAATTTTTAACCAGGAATTGAGAAATGTTACTTCTGTCTTTAATTTTGTGCATAATTTTTTCTGTTAATTTTTTGCAAAGTTTAAGTTCATACTTCACATTTTACTTAGCAAGTACTTGGTATATATGTACATATAGAGTTGGTAAAGTTTATTATTGTTTTCTTCACCAAACCATACTTACTTCATATGTTTATGTATACTTTTTGTATTTTGACAGTATTTGAAAATACTGCTTTTTGTTTTATAGTTTACTGTTTGCTTTATTGCTACACATTTTTTTGGCGTAGTTTTTAAGCTTTTGAAATAATATCATCGTTTCAGTAGTTGTATGTAATTATGTTTTTTTTTAGAATTAGTAGCTATTTATACATATGTTTTGTAGTCATTTATAGTATAGGTATGCATTTGTTATTTATGTATATTTTTACTATTTAAACTTACTGATATTGCCACAAAGGTTTTTATAATTTTTTTTTTGTTTGTTTTGTTTTTATTGATTTTGTTTTTTGTCTTTGCCTGCGTTAAAGTGCTCTTTTTTTGTGTTTTTTTTTTTAATTTTTTACATTTTGCTGTTGTTTTTATTGTTTATGTAAGTATGCATTTGTATGAATTTTTAAGTCGCTTTGAGAGAAAGGAGATCAACAACTTTTCTTTGAAATATGCTCAAGTTATCAACTTTGAACGTTGTCGTGTAATGCATAGTTAGTTACAAAAAAAAAAAAAATAAATAAAGCACTTTAAACAAAAAAGAAAGTACTTTGTTTAAAAAGAGATTCAACAGTTTTTGAAATACTAAAAATTGTGATAAAAGTTTTAAATAACAACAGCAATAAAACCACTAAATACATAAAATGAATTAAGGATAGACTTGAATGATCTGTTTAGAAACAAAAATAAATTTCCAGTTCCATTCAATCACGTTTGCTGCGCTTTTCGCACACCCTTCTAACTCGCAATATTCTACTAAAATTAGTTGTTTACAAATCATTAAATCATAACAGTTAAGATAGGCCTTTCAAATGTTTTTAGAATGTTCCTATGTATGTGTTTTTTGTATGTGATTCTTTAAATTTTGTATTTAAAATAATTATTTTTTTTAGTACATATTTTTTTCCAAAGATTTTCTTGCTGGTAAAGGTTATAAGTTATTTTAAGATTTGGTCCATGTTGAAAAAATCGATTTCTCTTGTTTTTGGCTTTAGCAGTTTTCCAACGCACTTTTACATAATGAGCAAGCAGTGTTCTGAAATGTAAAGAAAGAAAAAAGTATTGCTATAGTAGATATTTTATAGAGAACAAAATGTTACTAAAAAAGAACAATTATAAAATCATACAACGACACCTGACACTGGCGATGGCCCATTTCAAAAATCGATTTGAAAATTAAAAACGGATGAGAAAAAAAATTTGTTTCCAAAATAGTTGAAAAAAAATCGAGTTTAAAAGACTTGAGCTTAATCCAAACCCAGTGACGGATTAACCCCAAGGCAGAATAGGCAAAAGTGCCCAGAGGCCCCGCATAAACCCGGGGCCTCGTCTACCCACAAAACAATATATATTCTAATGAACGAAAACTTTATTGGAAAACTGGTATGAAATTTCCCAACAACAATGTTAAAGCAATTCACGATTAATATCGCATGGTAGTCCGTTCAAAATAAACATTTGAAAAAACATTATTTTCCACAGAGCCAAATTTTGGTAGAGAGCTTAGATTTGCCGTCAGAAAGAAAACTTTCAAAGTTCCAACGATCCCTTGTGTGTTAAAAAAGTTATTCGGCGTTAAAGTCAAAATTGGAGGTTCTAAAGATTTTTCTGGAAAACGGTGAGTTTTTTCGAAAAATTCCCCGAAACCAAGTTGTAGAACTCTCCACAAATATGTTCCTGAAATTTTTTTCTTTAAGAGCAACCAGTTCTGAGATATCGCGATTGTAAAGTTTGCTCTTTAAAATATATGAAAATATATACCACGTACAGATTTTTCAGTATATTTTCTCGACTTTTGCCCCCAAATAACTTTTTTATTTTTAAGCTGTCTACAAAAGTTTCGCTCTGTGGGAATTTATGTTATACGGCTGATACATTAGCGCAAATTCCGAATTATCTCCGCTTTTGGGAGTTAACTTGAGCATAATCTTCATTATAAACTCCCAAAAATGAAGAAGATTTGCGCGGCCACAACAAAATGTTCGCTGGCAACACTCTTCAGATAAATAAACAAAAACTGCAAGAAAACGCATATTTCTTGCAGTTTACCGCTATTTGCCGCTAGAAATAGTAAGGGCAACTACCAAAATTACGATTTACCGCTACTGCACACTAGTGTCGCTATAAAAAAGCAATGCCCAGTGACATCTAGTTTTAAATAGCAAGTAATACAACACAAAGCACTAGATGGATGTTAATCTTCAATTTTGTGTGTATCAGGGTAAAATTTGGATCTGATTAAAAAAGATTTATTGGAGGTAATCTCCGTGTGTGTATCCATAGCATTATACAAGATAACTCCATTTTCCCAAACTAGTATTTTTGGATATTATGGATGGAGAAAAGGTGGCTCTGCTCGAGAACTATAGGCTCTACAAAATAACTATTTTCATTGTCGATGGGGAACTTCGTGACAAATAAACGGTAAAACAAAATTTTTCTAAGCATACTAAAATTTTCGAGAAAGATCCTCAGAAGTTCGTACGTGGCATATACATAAGTATTTTCATATAATTTCGACCACTTCGATAAGGGGATGTGAGTTTACGAAAGTAAGCATGACATAAATAACCACCAGAAAGTCGGCGTAGATTATGATTGACCGTCTAAAAATATGGTTTCTTCAAAAAATGCTTTGTCTATGGGCCTCGGCAGGGTTTTTGCCTACGGCTCCCGAAGGTGTTAATCCGGCCCTGCTCAACAGTCGAATTTTGTAAGAGACAAATATTAATAAAGATTCTGTAAAGGCTTTACAATGCTTACCGAGATTGTAACTGCCGAAATATTGAACTTGGATATTTTTAAAAAAATAAGAAATAGATCATTGGAAAGGCCACATTTTCCTTTATAGGGATCTTATGTACTCAAAGTTTAAAGTATCAACAATGTTGTAGAGGTCGCCTAGTAAACTATGTATGGTTCTTAAAAGTTCTTCTTTTATCCTAAACCAATATTTTTAAATTATTTAGATTTGCTACAAATTTCTTAACTACGAAGAAGTATCCATCGTAACTAGTAGTATAGAATTATGTATACTTAGAGAATGAAACTCACCAATTTCGCTCAAAATGTTTAGCTGCATTCCGTTCAAAAATAGAGCATTTTTAAACCAAAAACGTCGAAGATCTCCTAATAGCCGATGAATTTTACTTTAGTACTTTTGCTTGAATTTTGTTATTTAACTCGAATATTTTTATATGATTTAATTACTTTAATTATTTTTTGATATCCTTAAAATCCAATTACGTATACGAGGCTTTAGGCATTGTTAGTAAAACAAAAAAGTATAGCTGGTAAAGTGTTGGTAGGTAAAGCTGGTAGTATGCGCTGCTAGCTAAAGAAGTTCAAATCAAAATACGTTCAATTTGAAGATGTGATCTCAAAGTTCTATAGAATGTGAAATATTAGCTGCTTATTGTGAGGATGGATGAGTGCATACGTTGATAGTGCATACAGCTGCCGAAGCGTTTATGAATGAATGCGTTCTGAGAAAATATTAGCTGCCGTTGGTGTCTAGGTGTAGATACAATTTCATTTTTGAATTTTTATAGCACTTGTTTTTTGTGTATTTTTTATATTTTTTTGAATATTTTTGTGCTATCTGCGAATCATTAACTTTTTGGTGATTTTGTTGTTGTTTTTTTTTTATTTTTTCGTTTAGTAACTGCTACATTTTCAATTGCTGCTTTGCTATGTTGTTAGTTTTGGTGTTGACATTACGCCGTTAGCTGACATTGCCACCGACGCCATTTCCGCTGCTGCTGCTGCCGCCGCTGCAGATGTTGCTTCTGCTGTCACCACCTCCAAAGTTGATTGCCCATGACTTTGACTATAGTCTTGACTCTCAACCGCATCGATTAATTACAAATGCTGACCATAATACTCGGCGGGTGGATAATGGGGATAGCCTTGATGGAAGCCGGGGTCACCTGGTGGACGATGCATCATATGCGCTTGACTGTCCATCATATAACCCATGGCATCATGACCGTACGGCGATGGGCCCGGATGTGGGGTGTAAACTGAAATGAGAAGAAGTAAGAAATTTTTAATTAAATTTTAATTAAAGTAAATATGTAGCTTTGAAATAATTATTTTCAGGGGCGTCTCCGAAGTTTAGGGATGGGGGTACGGGGCTAGCGACCCCACGACCCCCTAAAGTTTTTATTGGTCGAGTTTTCGATCACAAGCGATACTAGTTCATATAAATCGATGTCATAAATCCATCAGTGACGAGTTTCACACAGTCGAATTAGTTTTCAAAAATGCACCGCCATATTGGATCCACCATTTTGAATTTAAAAAAACCGATATCGGATTCGTAATCAGACAACTCATAAACCCCAGAGTACCAAGTTTCAATAAAATCCAATTAGTTTTCAAAAAATCACCGCCGTATTGGACCCGATATTTTGAATTTAAAAAAACTTACATCGGATTCATAATCAGCGATGCCATAAACCTTCTAGATGCGAAATATATCCAAAAAACTAATGCGCAATGAGATCAGTGTAGGCGTTTTAGTTGCACCGTTTTCTATTTCGAAACATATTTTCAGGAGTTAAACCATTTCTACTCATCCAAGAAGGCTATTGAATTGCAGGAATATTCGCCAATGAAAACAGAATAACAACACAAAAAACCCTAATTTTTATTGCACTTAAACATGTTAAAATGAAATTAAAATTGCAAGTATCTCATTTTTTTATAAAAACGAGTAGCGCGACCTCTAAACCACCTTTAAAGAAAACAAAAATAGCAGCCTCTTTTTTTGTCATAAGGAACAATAAATGGGGGTAGCGTTTTAGAATTTCCAAAAAGTCCATATTTGTGAACCACTCTAATGAAAAGTTTGGTGACTTTTCACCTATGTATTCTGAAACACACTTTTTCCTGAAGTGTTTTCATAAAACCCTTTAGAGATGGAATGTTTATACCATCGACCTCGTTTAACAAACCAACTTATATGTAAATTCTCATTTGGGATTGCGATACGGAAGCATGCATTCATTACTGAACACTCCGAGTTTTTAAAAACCACGGTCCAACCTCAACCAAATGCATTTTCAATGGAGCACGTTCTATGTCTCTTAGTGCCGTGAATAAAACAGTGCATCGTGAAGTGAATTGCGAAACAATCAACTATAATTTATAACAGTATCTACTTTGAGGGTGGGAAAAAGCTAGCTATTAGGGACTACATATTTTTACTTCTGTAAGGATACTTAATGCCGCCACCCGCTAGTATTTCATTTGTGTGATGTTTACTTGCACTCATTGGCCTCAACGTTTTAAGCATAGTGAGGATTTTACAGTTGACATTTTCTATGCGCTTTCCTGCTTAGCAACACAATGAACTCTATAAGTCTTTGTGCTTGCGTCTATTTTAGTTTGTGCATGAGGTTTTACGTCTTTTATTTCACTTCCTTGTTATTGCATTTTCTTCGCTTTCAGCTCAAAGAAAATGTCATTAATCAAGTGCTCACTCAAGTCTTGTAACTTAACAATGATAATACAGAAATTTTTGTTTTCTTGTTATGCATTTTAAAAATTTAGTAAAATTATATCCTGGCGGAGCTGGACATAAAGGACTTGATGGCCTTTATAAAGTCATCCAAGTGCTTCGAGTAACGGTGTCGGTTTAGGAATGTCAGTCCTGGGATTTTGTTATGTGGAGAATCCCAACAACTGAGTGATTTTCCATATGGCCGGGTCCCAGGACTGACTTTCCTTGCGTTGGTGGTATCACAACGGGCCTTGCAAACTGGCCTAAGTGTGCCTCTGCGGCAACCCCTTGAACCTAACCTATCTTGGTACCTACTCCAAACTAATAAGAGAAAGGGCCAAAATAAATGTGTAGGGGTAGCAAAATCCATAATCGTTCAATAGAACTAACAATAACCACTTAGCAAAGTGTGGAACAAAAATCTGGAAAATTGTTTGACAATTTGTAACCTTCCTGGAACACTTTTCTGAGTAAATCGCTTGAAACCAAGCACCTAAAATTTTTGACTCTTGTGAATTTTTCTGCTAGCTTAGGTCCCTAATATAAGCAAACTTCTACACATTGACATCTGTCTGGATATTTTTTAAAGTCTCGTTAAAATTACCTGCACGATTTGATTGGTCGATCATTGGCTGCACAATTCTTCGTCTCGCATTGATAAACCTGAAATATAAATCAAAATCGAAATATTAGTAAAATTATTAAAAAACGTGAACGAAATATCGTATAACTTTAAACGAGCTAAACTTGTATATTTGTACATTTGTATATTTGTATATCCAGACTATCTCGGGAACCGCTTGACCGATTTGGATGAAATTTTGAATATAGATAGTATGGTTGATTCTAAGACTATGCACTTGGGGGGTTGCCACCTAGGGCGGTTTACAGGGTTGCCACCCGTCTCAATTTTTTTAATTTTGTAGCAAAATATGCCAATATGGGTATCAAATTAAAAGTATTTTCGGCGACATACCAAATAAAATATTTTCAAGTAGGGTTGCCGCCCAAGGTTACCATTTTACCAATTGTATTTGTATTGTATATTTTTGGGATCATATTTGGACTATTTTAGGATCATTTAGAGATCATTTAGGGGTCAGTTTTTGATAATTTTGGGTTCATTTTCAGATGATTTTGGGTACATTTAAGGGTGTTTTTTGGGTAATTTGGGAATCATTTTTGGGTCATTTTGGGATCATTTTAGGGTCATTTTGGCATCATTTTAGGATTATTTTGGAATTATTTAAGGGTCATTTTGGGAAAATAAAGTAAATTAATAGCACCGAGCAAGCTCGGTCACACAGGTACTACATACTTAAATAATGGCGAGTTCTTCAAAAATATACCAAAATATGTTGCTCTCTCTTCAACTATAGATTTGTTACGAAAATTAACTTTCAGACTAAATTTATTAACTTAGGTTAAACAATTTATGAAAAAACAATAGAAAAAAAAATAAAAGGCGTATTTGAAGGATACTTTGCAAAATTTTAAATTTTTTCCTTAAGTATAAGAGTTTAAATCTTTTTGTTTTGCGAAATGGTGCAATAATTCATCCTACTTCCTGTATGTATCTTGGCTAGCATGGCTTGGGAAACTACTGCCTTTATAAAATTGCGCTTACCAACCAAATAACGTTCGATTTGTGTGAAGCACAACGCTTTGCTAAATTGAAGTAACATAAAATAAAAAATAATTACTTTAAAGTTATGGCGGTGTTTTACAACTAAATTGGCAAACGTTTGAGTAAAACGTAACAATAACAACCGCAATAATAAAAACAACAACAACAACAAAAGCAACAACAATAGGCGCATTAACAGCACATTTAACAACAGTAACAACACAACAAAACTAACGAACAAAGTACAAATAAAGCCGACTTTGATGAAATATTGCATTGTGAGAATTTATTAAAATTAAAAACGAGCGGCAACTTTAAAAAACGCCAAACAACAATATATATTTATAGAAATATATGAGTATGAATGTGTGCATACATTACACACAAAAAACGTCGCCACGCATTATTTTATAAATTATTTATGAAATCCGCACAATCCACGCAATTCACAAAAGCTAAATCAGTAACAAACAAAAAAAAAAACTAGATTGCAAGGCTGAGAAGATCAGTTGTTTACCGCAACGAAGATTGTCCAGCTTTTGGCTTTAGCTTAAAAAGCGGTGATCATAAAATTTTTTTTCACCTTAACAACAATAGAGTTATAAGTAGAAATTTTTTTTGCTGTCTCATTTTATTTTATTTATATGTAACAGTAGCCATCAACGCCGCCGCCGCACAGTGGGAAATAATTGAAGTTTACTGTTCATAATACTATACAGCCTTAATTTTTCATACAATTTGATAAATTTTTTTCTTCAAAATGAAAGATCTTGAGATTTGCAAGAGCATAGCTGAGCCCGATTTTTAAATTTTAGTTTGTTTAAATTTTTTATTTTTTTCAATGCAAAGCGCGGGGAACGGCGAATTTTGAAAACACGATATTATCCTGCTTCAGTTAGCGAATTTTTTTTTTTAAACTTTTTCAAAATGAAGGTTAGAGTAATACCAAACAAAAAAAAATATCATTTGAAAATTTTGAATACACTGAAAAAAATTATTCACAAAATTTTTATTTATTTTTTTTTTTGATAATTTGAGTAAATACCATTAAATTTTTGTATAATAAAGTGCAAATTTTGAGTACCTAACTATTAACGCTGATTTTTAATCATTTTTTTTATTTTATTAGTATGAATAAAAGTGGGATTTTCCAACTATTATTATACTAAAATTTAATGATCTTTAATACTGCATATTCAAATTATAAAAAAAAATTGGAAAAAAAAATATTTTTTGTGAATAATTTTTTTCAGTGTATTTAATATTTTCAAATGATAAATTTTTGCTTGGTATTACTCTAACCTACATTTTGAAAAAGTTTTTTAATAATATCGTGTTTTCAAAATTTGCCGTTTTGCTGCATTTTGCACCAAAAAAAAAATAATGTAAACAAACTAAAATTCAAAAATCGGGCTCAGCTATGCTCTTGCAAATCTCAAAATATTTCATTTAAAAAAAATTGTCAAAATCGGATGAAAAATAAAGGCTGTAGGATTATGAACAGTAAACTTCAATTATATCCCACTGTGCGCCGCAATTGAAATCGCACAGCCTTTTTGGTAAGTAAGCTTGACTGAGTAGATAGCCTGAAGAGCAGTCAGAGGTTGAAGGCAACAACAGCAGGAAAAGTTTTGTTATGATTATTGGTAATAAATACAGGAAGAAATAATAAGCTCTGCCATAAGTATGGCGAAAACGAGCACTGCTTATTATTACAAAAAAAAAAAAACACACAAATAGAGATAATATAGCAGAAAAAATCTTCCACCACTGATGATGTGAGTGCCCGTGCAACGAAAAAAAAAATCAGCACAACTAACAGATTATACCTAAAATCAGGATAAAAGCAAAAATGCCGCCAATTGTGATTATTTGCTGGGGACACAAGCACGAAGGCTAAGCGCGTTCAGCGACAGACAGGTTGCAAGAACTCTTTTTTTCTTGAGTGACAAACAAAAACCAGGCATGAATAACAAAAAAAAACAGTAAATCTGTGTGTAAGCTGTGGAGAGATTTTCACACACGTACAGAGCTGTGTATGACTCCACGTTGCGGTTACCCCAAAAGGCTTGGGAGCGCACAGCAGACGACTCCAAAAAAAATAAATGTAACTGCTGAGAACATCATTGCAGCATCATAAAAAGCGCAACAAAAGCAGGCTAAGCTGACCGCTAGATTGACTGCTGGTGGTTGGCTAGTCTGAGCTAACTGTCAGACTGCACTAACGCTTACGTCTGTTGCACAACTGTTTCTTGGTTGAAAAGTAGGGATTTCTTGGCAACCACAGCACTTAATGTTTTTTTTTTTTGCTTTTAATTCTGGATACAAAAAAAGTGGGAGTAGACTGAAAAATTAATTTAAAGTAGCTATTGTTTGAAAAAAATCCTGAAAAAAAAATAAAATCTCGAAAAAAATTGAACAAAAAATGTATGTGTAAGCTTAAAATGCGAGCGAAATCTGAAAAATTCATGCTGTCAGATTTAGTCGACACATAAAAACAGCGCATAGTGCATTGCGGGTCTAGTGATGTCAATTTCAGAGTAGGCTACCACAAACTGGTGAGTAAAATTTTTGTAAGTTATATTGAAATCTTCTTACTATAATCCACTTTTTCTGAATATATGTATTTGGTTTGTACCCACCCTACAATATTATAATATTTTTTTCGAAAGTAATACACTAATTTATGTATCGAGTTCTTACTCTTGACGATCCCTGCTTTAAAAGCGATCAGGTTACTCATACGACCTGGCGAACTTTTACCTAATAAAAAATGTTTGTTATGTAGTTTTTTTAGCATTCAAACTCAATTTGTTTTAAACTCTGGCCAAAACAACTGGTATGTTTTCCCATGGTGCAGAATCCTAAAGCTGTTCTGTTCATGCCCAGGTTGGTCCTGCATATTTTTTTTTTTACCGGGATAATGCGACATTGCAGTCTTCTATTTTTATTTTTTACATATTGTTCTTTATCTTTTATGGGTTTTAAAAAATGTTGGAAACATGAAGAAAACAAACCTAACTGTCGCCTCGGGAATAACCTAAAAATGAGAATCGATAGATGCTTGTATCATGAAAACGGAGTAGAGAACTTGGGTAAATGTAGAGCCAAAAATATAAAAAAATTAAATTTAAATTGTTTCTCTCGATTTGACTGGTTACGTTTATGACAGCATTCATAAACACCCTTTGGTTTGATACCCATAATGTACTAACATATTTTTGTGGAAATTTTCGTCAATACCTCCGAAACTGGTCGAGCTATCGAAATTTCAAGATATCCCCCAAACCATTTCAGATATTTCAATGAATCACATCGCATATTATAGCACACATTGACATCTTTCGTTTGGCACCCATATTTTACTAAGACATTTTTGGTCATCCCTGGCCCACATATTGAGCGATAACCCCAAAACCCGTTGAGATATCGCAGAACAAATGTATCTTAAACTTTAAGTTGAACGTCTAGCAATCCAACGATTCAATTCCATTCAGTACTTTTAGAGTGTTACGCCCACAAACATAAAGACAGACATGGTCCACATATTTGCCTATAACTCCAAAACCGGTTGAGTTTCATTAAATTCCCTTCATTACTTTCAGAGTGATACGGCCACAAACATACGGACAGATAGACAGACAGACACACAAATTTTTTATTAAATGGTTGATTTGGATTCTACTCGCATAATAATGCTTCTCCCAATCAATTTTTTGTTGATATCTGCCATGTGCAGACATCGACCTGTTACAATTTTATTATATGTAGAGATTATTTTATATTTTTTTTTGTTTTTTTTTAATTTTTTTTTTTTTTGTTTTTTTTTTTATTTTTTTTCTTTTTATTATTTTTTATTTAATTTTTTTATTTTTTTATTCATTTTATTTTATTTTACCTTCTTTTATTTTATTTTTTATTTTTTTTTTATTTATTTTTTTTTTGTTTTATTTTATTTTATTTAATTTTTATTTTTTTTTTTATTTTTTTTTTTATTGAGTTTCATTTTATTTTATGTTATTTTATCTTATTTTATTTTATTTTGTTTAATTTAAATTAATATAATTTTTCCTAATTATTTTATTTTATTTTATTTTATTTTTTTTATTTTATTTTATTTTATTTTATTTTATTTTATTTTATTTTATTTTATTTTATTTTATTTTATTTTATTTTATTTTATTTTATTTTATTTTATTTTATTTTATTTTATTTTATTTTATTTTATTTTATTTTTAAATTTTTTTTGTAATTTTGTGGTATTTCATTTTATTATTCCATCATTCATTCATGCCTTTATCAACCTATTCTCAATCGCCCCATAGCCAACAAAATAAAGCAGATTCGGCTATCCGCATCAGCATCATTGGTCTATAAAACAGAGAGTCATCGCAAAATGACAGCCAAAAGAATTCATCAAACAAATCAAAAGCAATTGGAAAAACTTCTTTTGAAAAGAACAAAAAACACATACATTCAAAATGCTGAATGTAAACAAAAAAAAAATAGCAGCAACAAATTACGCTGCCTCTAGCCTAGAGGGTGTCTCCAATGGGTGGTTGGGTGGTTCAATGTCCAACACATTAAATAGTCTCGTATACTTTTGATTTGTGTGCATGTAAAATTTCATACTTCGTTTGAGTGTATGTATGTATATCAGCTAGCCCCAGTTAAGCCGTTTTACTATGCAATTTGTTGCTGTTGAAAGACTGATAAAATGGCGATTTTGAAGGGTGTTTACGACTTTGTAAATGCTACGACTCGCATATATCCATTTATACTCATATATTTGATATAGAGCGCAGGTTGAAAGATGTAGATAAAAGTATGTAGTTAGAAAGGTACCCAGTAGGAAAAAGTTTAAAAACGGCATGGCCATAAGGTAAGTATTTAATGACGTTGCATGGGTTAATGAACCTTTGGAGACTTAGGCCACTTTGAATCGAGCAAGGCCTTCTACCACGGATACATCTATCGACTTCCCACGGGGTACATAAAAAGATGTATTCAGGTTATTTGTTCATATGCGCGTGTGCTATTGCTTTGTGTACTTTTTTAATATCTGTGCTGCATGGCAGGATGCTTTCTCCCGTGCCTGTGATTTCCACTTTAATGGTTTTGTTTTACGCCTACAATTAAGGGTTGTTAGCCCACGAGATATTCTAATTTTAATGATTTATAGCTGATTGTAATGGTGCGGAAAGCGATTTTGTTATTAAACTGCAGAAATTTGGCTGATTTTATTTAATGGCAGTTAAAATAAAGATATCATAAAATTATATTACGCATAAGAAATTGGAAATAAATGAAAAGTAAAACGAAATTGAGCTCTGGCTCTTACACTCATAAAATAAAAAAAATAAAATAAAATAAAAAAGTTTTTTAGCAGAGAGGAAATAAAATAAAATAAAGTAAAATTTATAAAAAACATGAAATGGAATCAATATTAATTTCCATTAAATGAGTATTCTTCAGAACATCAAGTTTTATGATGGATAGACTTCAGCTCATCTATGATGAAGATTATGAAGTTTGATTTCGCAGTAGTTAGAACGGTTTTGAGGGACCTAAGTTCCAATCTACAAAAAAACTAAATATGTCCATATCATTGAGTACCAGTTTTGTGTTCCTGTGAATTTCTTCTCAGACAATATTCCACATTTTTTTTCTTATTAAAATGTTGTGATGCTAATGTTGCGGCAAATATAATTAGGATAATGAGTAAAGCAAATCTCAATTAGCTGCGCATCATATCTATCCAATGCACATGTGTTTTCAATTCATTGGCTTCTAAGAGAAAATAGAATATTTTATTCTTCTAAATTCATGTTGGAAAATTTCTCGTTATCCTCTTTAAAAAAAGTACTTAAGCAATCTTCACACCGTTATTCGCTCATACATGCAGATGTTCGTGAACAATTCACATAAAGCTTTCGTGTTGTCAACATTTCATATGATTTTATATGCCTGACAATGTCACAAATGTTGTAAGCTGTTCTTTTAGTATTTCTTTTTTATAACGCCTTATTATATTGCAAACAGGAATATTTTTTTTACTAATAAGGCACAGTTTTGAAGCGTGAGTTTAAGCTTCGATGAACGATCGCAAGGCACAAGATGGCAAATTTAAACTGTCATAACTGGAAGTTCAAACTCACAACCCAAAACTGGTCCTTAGAGCGCATAGTTCCTCCTGCAGTTGTCCAATAAAAAATTCACTACTCACTAGTTAACCAGTAAGTTTGTTTAAGCTCATGCAAGAAACGGTAATGTACCAGGTATCTAGCGTTGCATCGATTGCGCTTGATAGTAAATATATTTCTATGAACGTATGTAAGCAGCAAGTAACAATTTGTTGGCTGCATGCAGTGGATGCAGTAATACGATTCCTAGCATAACTAAATAACAGCAGAGCGCACACGGATATCCACTGTCAAGCAACGACGAGACGAGGCAAGAAATCCAAGAGTTAGTTTGGCACTGTCAAAATGTTGTAACTGTCGCATAAAATTCAAATTTGATGATGAAGTTGTTGCAGTTGGTCCACGCTTAACACTAGCACGAACAACAGTTTGTATGTTTGTTATTAGAGTGCTAGATGGGCGGTTACACGGAACATCATGTCATCTAATACTAGTACTTCACACATAGCTTCGTTCTGGGTTGGAGTGTGTGACAAGCGCAGGCGAGTGCAGTGGTATTAAATTGTGTAGGAAATAAGTGTCTTAGTAAAATGTGTAGAAGAAATCGTGTATGCAATAAATATATCACATGTGATAGGTTAACATTTTGCTTTACTAGTTATTTTTTTCATCAAATTAATATATTTTTATTTGCCTGCAGAAGTGTGCAACATTGCTGATGTTTCGTTGACATGAAAAATTGCATAGAATGTTAGAGAAAAAATGTCGCTTGTTTTTGGTGTTGTAAAGAATTTGAATAAATATATATACTTATTTTTATCTTATTTCATAAAATATTGTTATTTTGTTTTGGTTCCGTTTATTTTATTTTATTTTATTTTATTTTATTTTATTTTATTTTATTTTATTTTATTTTATTTTATTTTATTTTATGTTATTTTATTTTATTTTATTTTATTTTATTTTATTTTTATTTTATTTTATTTTCTTTATTTTATTTTATTTTATTTTATTTTAATTTATTTTATTTTAGTTTATTTTTTTATTTTATTTTATTGTTTTTTATTTTATTTTATTTTATTTTATTTTATTTTATTTTATTTTTATTTTATTTTATTTTATTTTATTTCATTTTATTTTATTTTATTTTATTTTATTTTATTTTATTTTATTTTATTTTATTTTATTTTATTTTATTTTATTTTATTTTATTTAATTTTATTTTATTTAATTTTATATTTTTATTTTTTTATTTTATTTTATATTTTTTAATTAAATTTAATTTTATATTTTTCAATCTCATTTTTATTTAATTTTCCTTTATTTTTTTATTTTTTTATTTCATTTTATTTAATTCATTTTATTTTATGTTTTTTTTTTTTTAATTTTACTGTATTTTTTTCATTTCATTTTGGTGGAGGATGACATACTTCAGTCGAAACCTTTAGATCCCAACCCAATCTCCAGCTTTAATTAAATTAATCTTTGCGCTCACTCGAGCACACTGAAATAACCAAATATCGAGCATTAACCAGGAAATTATAAAAACCAACAAAGTAGTCAAGCGAGAGAAAAGGATGAAAATTTTTTGGATATTCGTATGCCCTTTTCACTTGTTTTTTTTTAGATTTTTTCGAAATATTTTGGTAAACTTTTCCATTTTGTTAGATATTCAGCACCACACCACTCGTGGAACGTAAACAAATTTACGCCACACTTAATACAAAATATGCAAGAAAGCGTAACAAAATGCGAAATAGGCTTTCATTCACAATACCCCCCCACCACCACACTAGCACCTCATCACAAACGAAGCGCTTAGTGAGCGAGGGCGGACAGTGTACTGATAGTAACATTGTCAGTAAGTGGAAAACGCCTTTTCATGTTGCACAAACAAACTAAATACTGAAACACAAATACATACATACAAACATGCTCAATAGAAAATTTAAGAGAAAATATAGAGAAATACGAAACAGAAGGTAGACACTTTTGGTAATTTATTGCCTGACACCTTGGCGATTTGCTTGTCGCACTAAAGAAAAAATAAAAAGCAACAAACAAAAAATAACAACAAAAGAAACCTTGACAGCTAAAGTGAAAAAAAACGAAGGAAAAAACGTGAAAATCAACTGTCGGATGCTGGAATCCAGTGGGAATTTGCCAGACGGTGTTAGCAAAGCATACTTTTAGGCGGCTAAAAAGTAGGTTTGACGCGTTTGCTGAGGGGTGGTCTGCTATTACTTTTACTGCTTATTTAAGCTAAATTTATATTTATACGCACGAAAAAGCGTATAACTGAGGCTGTAACAACAACAACAACAACAACAACAACAAAAAGCAGGCTTGTACAATGCTAGCTGATCGGTTGGGTAAGTTTTGGAACGATATAGAATTAACTAAAAACACATAAAAGTGTAAATGGCAACGACGAGGTATTGGAGTAGTGTGAGGGCGGGGGTGGGGGGCAAAAGCAACAACGACAAAGGGAGTGAGATTATGCTTGCTGTTGTTGTTTTACTGTAAAACTAGAGTTGGGGCGTAGCAGCCATTTAAATGACCAACTAACGGCCATTAGCACCCAATATGATGTGTCCTAATACGCTGGATGTTGAAGAATGGGTGGAGTATTGGTAGAAAGTCGTGGAAGCTAGAAGCCTATAGCACACATACACATCTCTACTCTGTTTGGCATTATGTTTTGGCTGTTTGTTATTGCTTCCCATAAGCTTTCTTCATTTAATGTGGCGCCTGCTGCCACTAATGTGCTCACTCTGTCGGCGCGCGCAAGCGTAAATAAAAGTATTCTTGTTGTTGTTATTCGAGTGCGTACATCAGCTGAAAGTTTTGTGCAATTTTCTTATACAATTTACTCGCTCCATTTTTTTTTTTTTTTGATTGTACTAAAGGCTAGGAAATACTTTTGAAAAGTGAAATCCGGCGATTTGTGGCCATTAGTGGCACTAAAGCTATGCGCAGTGCAGGAGGGAATGAATATGTGAGTTGGTCACAAGAATTATAATCGAAAAAGTTTCCTGAGGTATTTGCTGTTTTGCAATGTTGTTGTTCATACAGAATTTCTTTGTTTTCTTTTTTAATTTAGTTGAGATGGTTTCATTATTAGAATATATTTCTAGTTTGTTTTTTTTTTTTTTTTTCTTCCTTGATAAGCGCATTTTCTTAATTTCTTTGATAAGTATGCATTTTTGTAAAGAAAAAATATTATGGAAAAAATAATTAAAAACTTTCCAAAACGAAATGCAAAACTTTTTCACTGATTTTTTATAATAGCGGCGTAACTGAGTTTTCGTTACTTTGCTTATCTCATTTCGAGCGATAGGGAGCTCAAGGTGATAAATCTTGCATTTGCATTTACATATTTTTTTATTTGAAAGAGTGCCTAGTGTAGTAGAGCCTACTCCGGAGGGAATGCAGCAACCCTATAGAAATATCGAACAAGACAGCGTATTGCCTCAGCACTAACTAAAGATATTCTCTACAGGGCTCCGACTACTGCGCCATCTATGTGTACGAATTTATCGGAAAATATTTAAGTTAGTCAGTGCAGCTTTCTTCATTATTCGCAGCGTGTTCTGCGCTAATTGTTTGTACGAAATTTACAAATTCAGTTGGCTTAGCCGGCCGTTAATACTGTTTAACAATTAGAAGACGACTACTTACCAATTATTCACTTGCAGTATCGTTAGGCCGGTATCTTGCGCCAACTGTTTTTTCTGATCTTCGGAGGGGTAAGGATGCTGAAATAAAACGAGAAAATTGTTTTGAGTTTTAGTTCGCAGGGCTTTTTTTATATTTTAATAACAGATAATCAAGAATTTATGTTTTTAATATTGACTTTTTCTATCATTAGCTGTAATCCCTTACTTCTCTGACCTAAACATCAAAAAAATACGGGATTGCTTTCTAGTAAAAAAATTTTAAATCTGTCAACCGCGCATACATACACATATTCACATCCCTGCAAGAAATCAGTTAACGATTGAATAATTTTTTTCATACAAGCTGATACAAATGTTGCCAACACCATTACCCATCTTCTCCTTCTTTACGGATGGAGGGATGACATGGCCTAAAAGGTTCCACTGGTCATACCAAATCAATACCACGACAGTCGATCAGTACCGGAAGGGAGTACCGGAGACTTCCGGTTTCATATCCGGCCAAGGACTGTCAATTTTAACATCGCTCCCAAAAGTCGTCGGAGTATTTTTGTTGTTAAAAAGCAATAACAACAATCAATAAAAAAAACAATTGGAAATTTTTTAAAATATCAATTTTTCGCACCTGTAATTGGTTTTGTTTGCTTAACTCGTTCTTACTTTCCTCGCAAAGTTTTTTTTTTTCTAATGAAGCAAAAATATCCCATATTATGGGAGGCGACGAATAAAACAGTAAGATATAATTAAATACACCTAAACAAAAGTTCTAAGAATTATTAGAAAATAAAAGCTCTTTTTATTGAATAAAAAACTATTTCAAATTTTTTTTTTTAAATTTCTCCTTTTTCTTGGGAAATGGGTTTTCCTGCTTTCTCAACAAATTTTTGAAGTTAACTTCTTAGGTGGCGATATGAAGATTTGCTAGATAATACAATTTGAGAAAATGACTGATAATGCAACGGAAATAGAAATTGTAGCCGACTTTCAGGCGTATGTTGCAGACCTTCAGGCGTAGGCGATTTTCACCACGATGTTTAGCTGTGCAAATCAAATAGGAGGTGAAATGCTAAGATCTAGCTAACATTGCACAAATTATAATAGTTAGACCGAGCAGAGTTCATGGGTGTTGCCACTTTAGCTGGTTTACAAGGTTGCCACCTATCCCAATTTTTTTTAAATATAGAGCTAGATATGCCAATATTGGTATCAAATTAAAGGTTTTTTTTACTGTATTCCAAATAAGATAATTTCACGCAGGGTTGCCACCTAACCGCAATTTATGTATTTCTTCGTATATTTCGGAAACTGCTTGACCGATTTGGATAAAACTTGGCATTCTAAAATATATACATTGGTGCTGCCACTTGAGGCGGTTTACGGAGGCGGTTTATGGGTATCAAATGAAAGGCATTTTCGGTCGTATTCCAAATATGACAATTTCACGCAGGGTTGCCACTTAGGGTTGCCACCTAGCCGCAATTTACAACCTCTTTTACAACTCTCCTTCCTATGTTTCTTCCCTTCACACCATCTCCCTCCTTTTTTCTCTTCATTCCTCTCTTTCCTTCTTCCACGCCCCTCTTCCTCTATACCCCATTCGTATTGGCCACTGTTAAATTAGGCATAACTCTATCCACGTATCGAATTTGAAGAAAAATGCACCATGTATAAGATATTTTCGGATTGATCAGTTCCCTAGTCCACTTCCTGGAAGTAAGAAACTGTAAATCTAAACTAACTTCTTTCATGTGTACTAGCTACAGGTTTTTTTTTACCTAGCATCGAACTGAGGCTGGGCTAGTCTCTAATGTACTCATACATTTGTAGGTAACTATTTAGTATTGAATTTTCTATTCAAAACTTATGTATTCCAAAATTCTAAGAATTTAAATATAGAAAAATATATACTACTCAGATTCTTCGAACTATCCATCTATGCGCAAGCATATGTTGCTCTTTGATATCTCCGACATCTGACAGTGTGATAAATATGCAATTGAATTAATTTAAAAGCCACCAAATATTTCATTGACAAAAAAAAATGGTTCACTTAAAAATGTTTTGGAAAATTCCCAGAAACAAGCAACACATTTTATTTAATTGACAAAAAAATAGGCTCACTTAAAATTTTTACAAAATTCCTAGAATAAAGAAATACATATTATCCATTAAGTTCCGAAATATATACACAACTTTTCCAAGAATCCTACAACTAAATTTAATAAAAAATTGCCAAGTGTTATAAAATTTTGTTAACAATTAATAGTGTACAAAAAAAATATTTCAGCAAAAATTATTAAGACTCCACCATTTCCTAGAAAACGCAACAAAATAATAAGAAAAAGTGCGAGAAAGTTGGGTAAGGGCTTTAGTTATTAAACTAAAAAAAGTTTAGACTTATTTGACAGCTTTTCGTTTATCTATAACACCATCAATGCAGCAATGCGCCACACTCAACATTAATGTGACTAGCTGGTGTTGTATGCGCGGGTATACATATATGTAACATATGTATGAACATATGTAAGCTTATGAAAATAAGTTTATTTATAGTAAAACAGATCAATCATACGCACGGTATGCCCAACTGTCAGCACCTTTATGCGCAACTGACATTTTAATAAGCGCACTATGACCGACATACATAAAAACACTCATTTATCAGTTGGGAAATAGTAAGTGTGCTTTTAGGCGGCACACACATACACATAGCCACAAAACCACATCAATATTTTTCTAATAATAAAATAAACAAAGCGGTTCATTTAGCCATAATATCGGTCAAATAGTACGATTTGAGTACTTTGTAGAGTTGTTGTTTTTGTTGTTGTTGTTGTTGCTGCTGAGTTGTAAACTAAAAAGGTGATTTTTTTTCTTTTAATTCAACATGTCCTAAATAAACGGGTGCAGTATGAAATGCAAGCTAGACAACCAACACACCCGCCGCCGTTAGTACTTCAAGGTTGTTGTTGCTGGTTTTTTTAAGGCTCCATCAACAGCGCCCAACTCAACCCAAAGCACGCCCTCATAAATCTTGACGACCAGTAGCCGCCACAGTGGCGTCAGTGTGTAAACAAAAATTTTGAAAATTGTAGGGAAAAATATAAAAAAAAATGGTTTGGGCACCAACCGCCAGACGAAGCCAAAGGAAAGCCAAAAAAATAATCAAAATGTAATGCAAACAATTTTTTTCTTCGTTTGTTTAGATAAATATCAGTCAAATTATAGAAAACACTTGTGTTGGTTTGTGTGTCTCAAAGTTGATGATTGCTATGTAAGCTAATATGCGGCATGCCACACAATCGCTGCATTGTTATCAAAAATATGGGTCCTAAGAGTGCACAATCGGTGTAGGTCTAAAGTGCGTTTCATATCTAAAGCACGATCAGAATGCATATGCCGAACAGATTTGCAGCTAACCAAATTCCAGTTTTAGAGAGGAGAATAAAATTAATTCAAATGAAATAAAATAAAATGAAATAAAATAAAAATAAAATAAAATAAAATAAAATAAAATAAAATAAAATAAAATAAAATAAAATAAAATAAAATAAAATAAAATAAAATAAAAAAATAAAATAAAATAAAATAAAATAAAATAAAATAAAATAAAATAAATAAAATAAAATAAAATAAATTAAAATAAAATAAAACAAAATAAAATAAAATAAAATAAAATAAAATAAAATAAAATAAAATAAAATAAAATAAAATAAAATAAAATAAAATAAAATAAAATAAAATAAAATAAAAATAAAATAAAATAAAATAAAATAAAATAAAATAAAATAAATAAAATAAAATAAAATAAAATAAAATAAAATAAAATAAAATAAAATAAAATAAAATAAAATAAAATAAAATAAAATAAAATAAAAATAAAATAAAATAAAATAAAATAAAATAAAATAAAATAAAATAAAATAAAAAATAAAATAAAATAAAATAAAATAAAATAAAATAAAATAAAATAAAATAAAATAAAATAAAATAAAATAAAATAAAATAAAATAAAATAAAATAAAATAAAATAAAATAAAATAAAATAAAATAAAATAAAATAAAATAAAATAAAAAAAAATAAAATAAAAAAATAAAATAAAATAAAATAAAATAAAATAAAATAAAATAAAATAAAATAAAATAAAATAAAATAAAATAAAATAAAATAAAATAAAATAAAATAAAATAAAATAAAATAAAATAAAATAAAATAAAATAAAATAAAATAAAATAAAATAAAAATAAAATAAAATAAAATAAAATAAAATAAAATAAAATAAAATAAAATAAAATAAAATAAAATAAAAATAAAATAAAATAAAATAAAATAAAATAAAATAAAATAAAAAAATAAAATAAAATAAAATAAAATAAAAATAAAATAAAATAAAATAAAATAAAATAAAATAAAATAAAATAAAATAAAATAAAATAAAATAAAATAAAATAAAATATAAAATAAAAATAAAATAAAATAAAATAAAATAAAATAAAATAAAATAAAATGAAATAAAATAAAATAAAATAAATAAAATAAAACAAATAAAAATAAAATAAAATAAAATAAAAAAAAAATAAAAAAAAAAATAATATAAAATAATATAAAATAAAATAAAATAAAATAAAATAAAATAAAATAAAATAAAATAAAATAAAATAAAATAAAATAAAATAAAATAAAAAAATAAAATAAAATAAAATAAAATAAAATAAAATAAAATTAAATAATTTTAAATATAAAAAAATGAATAGAATAGAAGAAAAAAATAATTGAATTCTTCAAATTAAAAAATTGTGAAAAATGCCATTTCACAATAAGGCAAACAGCCATGAACTCGTAAAATCTTCAATTAAAAAAAATAAATAAAAAAAAAATAAAATAATTATATCACTTTATTTAATTTAATTTTAATGTTTTACTTTGTTTTATATTATTATTTTTTGTTTATGTATTTCCGTTTTGTTCAATTTATTTGCTAGACCATTTATATAAAAGATTTCCACTGCATAATATTTTGTTTACCCGCAACAAAACGCATTGACATTTAACTTTCATTGAAAACGATTGTATACAAACAAAATAAATCAGAAAAAAATTGTGGGTAGCATCTGCAAAATAGCAAACAAAACGCCCACATCTGCCGGAAGTTGTATATTGAGTGAACCCTTTTATATGTCGACGAGCCCGTAGCCTTTTGTTTGGCGCGTGCTCATATAAACCATAGAAATACAGGATATTTTTTTGTTTTGTGTAAATTTAAACTTTCATTTTTTTGTTAAAATTTGTATTGAAAAAAGTTTAATTTCAAACTGCATACACACATTCACTTGTGTTTGTATGGAGCACATGAGCTACCAAACAATGGCAGCCAGGATAGCGTAAGCACAAAAATCGGAAAGGATATGTGCATGCTGTTTGATTGTTTGGCGTAAAAAAGAGGATTTCCATGAAATAGGGAAACAATGCGCTAATTCAAAATAAAGGGAGTGCGTTTTAAAAATATGAATACAGGAAAAGGATTAGCGCTGAGGCGCTAAGGCAGTAGAGAAACGCAACGAATTAAGAGCATGAATTAAAGCCACAATAAAAGGATGCCTCTGTGATATTTTCCATTGTATGATGAATTTTTTATATTTTTCTTTTGTTGAATAAAAGGTGCAGTTGCTGCAGTTTTGTGTAGGTGTGTGTAATATTTAGTTCCTTGAATGCACTAAATTTTTAAATTTCCGGTTCAAAATCAATTGAAATGGTAAGCTACCAAATTCGTGTAATAAAAAAATATTTTCAATTGAAGATTTTACCCAATATTTTCATTCATTGTTGGAATTACCAAGATTCCAAAACAACTGAGTTGTAAAATAAAAACAGTAGGTATATTCCTTTGAGAGCAAAGCAAATAAGACTCGCGTTTGTCTAGCGTATGCAAC